>NAJN01000350.1:0-12456 GCA_005059845.1 Cryomyces minteri
TTGGTGGTTGATATATCGCATGAGGAACGCGAGAAAGGTTGATACGAGGCCCTTGTTGACATGATGCAAACTCTACAAATTGCTTGTTTAAGAAAGGATCAGGAGTCGGTCCGGGGCCGGCGGGGTGTAAAGACCACAAAAACCTCAACACTATGGGTATCACGACTCTTTCACACATCCCTAACTTGTGAAATTTATGTACATCAAGGCAATCAAGCCGACCCAAGCAAGGCATGACCTCCGCCTTGACTTGCTTGGTATTTAGGCGACCTCTACCTTGATTTGACTTGCTTGATTTGCTTGCCAAATCAAGCAATTTGCCTTGATTGATATCAAGTCTGCCTATGCCATCTCTTGTTACCTTCTCTGCTTCCGCCTCTTCCTCCACTCTCTCTTCTCCTGTTGCTCCTTTGTCTTCTGCACCCACAATCCCGCCGCAAACATCACACAACTCTTCACCCTCCTCACAACCAACTCGAACCCTCCTTGCGTCCAAATATTCGTCCAAAACGATCCTCCTACACACCCTGCTGCCATCCTTGCCTCGCATGTACTTCTCCACCAACTGTCTGTCTTTCTTCGTCTGCTCATTGTCCCTCCAACCATCCTCACCGTCGTCCACCATTGCGGTCGCTTCGCTTCTCGCTCCGTCCCGTCCCGCCCTTCCGCTCTCCTGCGCGTAATCCAACAACGTCCGTGGCCGGTCCACGTGTATGATGACCCTGATGTCTGCTATGTCGACCCCCATTCCCAACGCGCTTGTTGCCACGATGATCCGCTGCTTTCCCTCCGTAAAATCGTTCAATATGCTGTCCTTCCCTGTCGCGTGGTGATGGTACGCATCGCAACCCAACTCCTCTGCAAACCTCTTCACTTTCCCCGCCGTATTGCAATACACCACCACCTTCCCCGTCCCACAACCCTCGAATCTTGCTTTGATCAACTTCAAAACCAAACTCTCCTTCTCCGCCTGCCTTCCTACACCGCTCACGTCGATCACCCGGTAACCGACGTTCACTCTTGCCGTCCTGGCCCTGAAAACCTTGACCTGCTCTTTCTCGTAACACATCCTCCTCCACAACTCTTCCTCCTCGCTCGGTGGCAATGTCGCCGTCAACAACACCATCTGCGTCTCCGCCATCATCAACTTCCCCAACTGCTGCAACCAGTGTTGGCATTACATTACATTGAGCGACGTAGCAAGATTTAAACCTTATTTGTATAACAGCTTATAACACTACAGGTGGATATGTAAGTTACTTCGGTTTAGCCGGAAATAATACCCTAAACACCGAACATATTAAGAGAAAACTAAGCAAACTTAAGCTAGTAGTTTCCTGAAGTTATAGCCTCCGGAATATGTTACTACATGCATGTAAATGTAGCAAATGTAGCAAAAAATGTAATGTAATGCTAACACTAGCAAGAGCACTCATGTGTTTGCAAGGCTTTAAGAGCCTTGTTAATAGATGGTTCTTGTACCATCCTATTAGTGTCTAACTGCAGTGATGTGTATGGAGGTAAAGTAGTAGTGGGCTTGATTCACACGGTCGGAAAGTCCCGCTAACCGTTTCCCGGTGAGACCCTCGTACATAGTGTAGTTAGATGGTGGCGGCCACGTACCCCGTTGAGGTGGTGAACGGCCTAATGGATTACTACTACAACTACTAGTCCAAATGACTCTAAACTTGAACGTAGCATATAATGGTAGTAACGCGTGAGTTCTGCCTATTTGGAGTTGCCCTCAATACTTTGTGTGCCATCCTTTTGCGTCAATGACTGCCTGACACCGATTTCTCATACTTGCTCCGAGTGAATTGAATAGTTCAATAGGGATCAACTTCCACGCCTTCGGAAGCGCTTTCTCGAGTGCTTCGCGAATTGTTTCACGTCCTCCTAGCTTCTCGATGTCTGGATGCACCTCGTAAACAAGTTCCTCAAGGCGAAACCAAGCATGCTCGATAGGATTCAGATCGGGCGAGTAAGGAGGCCATTCAACAGTCTCTACACCATGCCTTTCAAGCCACTCTTGGCTCAAAATTGCCGTGTGGATTCGAGCATTGTCCTGCATGAATAGCATACCTGGCGTGTAGTATTTTGGCAGCTGATCCGCGAGTGCTTCGGTGTACGAGACAGATGAATAGCCATTCTTCTTCGCAGCCGGACCCCGAGTCATAATAAAGCAATCAGACCTTCCCCTAGCCCAGAAAGCAGCCCAGACCATCACTGAAACATCCTTTCCAGTTTTATGTTGCTCAATGAAGTCCTCCTGCCATCTTTGTGAAGGTACCCCGAACACCCATTTCCGTGCTTTCCCGCTTCCCCGCTCAACTGAACACTCGTCACTCCAAATCACCCTATTCCACTGGTCTTCGGTCCAATTGATATGCGCTTTTGCCCACTGAAGCCGACGGCGAGCATGCTCAGCCGTAAGAAGCGGTCTCTTCTTCGCGATCCAGTTTGTCGTGTTATACCACTTTTAAATGAGGTATACCGAGTCGTGGCTTAGATTGACCGAGGCTTCCGAGATGAGCTGCTGATACGTGAATGCGGGATTTTTACGTGCTGCCCGGATAACAGCACGTTCATCTCGATCGGAATATTTCTTTGGCCGGCTAGTCCGAGGAATAGAGGTGCCGTTGTTACGTATTGAGGCTTTACGAACTGTGTCTCGAATCGTTGATCCTGGGATGCGTAGGAGGCGTCCGAGTTCGGCAGGTTTATGACCATCTGAAGGCCTTCCCGACTATAACACCGCGATCGTAAGGCGTAAGCTCCTTATTAGGTGTCTTACTAATAGATATCTCTGTGCGAACACGTCGTGGTATTGTGCAAGTAGGTAGTTGATTTAATCGTGTTTGAACACGCGTGTTCGAACAACACGACTACCACGGCTAATCCGCGGAAACTTTCTCGTTAGTACAGGAAGTCACGACCGTGACAGTGGTCCCCTCCTACTCGCCTAAGCTCCGCGAAGGCGCATGCTCTGTTCCAAGTGCCT
Organism: Cryomyces minteri; assembly: GCA_005059845.1. Classification (NCBI taxonomy): domain Eukaryota; kingdom Fungi; phylum Ascomycota; class Dothideomycetes; genus Cryomyces; species Cryomyces minteri. Next base: position 3,002 of record NAJN01000350.1, read on the forward strand.
GTTACCTTACTTGTTGCGTGTAATGGTCGTGGCCGGGTTTGTTTGGATATCGCTGGTAGAAGTCGGCGAGCAGGTCGGTTGCGTTGGTAACAAAAGAAGCTGGTTGCCAGCATGGGACGTTGTCGCCAGTCCACTTGACCAGGTACTGGAGTTGCCGGTGCATCATCCTTGGGTCGTAGATCTCGTCCACTTCCCACTCTTCCTCGCCATTGACCACGACTGGTGGCGGCACTGCGTTGACCTGCCCTGGTAGGGGATCTCCTGTAGCCGGTCGTAACAGAGAGGTATGAAACACGGGGTGCAGGTCCTTCATAGAGCTAGGGAGATCGAGCTCGTATGCGTACGGGCTGATGACCGCTTGGACAGTATGCGGGCCAGTGGCCTTCCAGTCAAGCTTCTTCGACGGTCGCTCCGTATGTATGTTCCTTGTGTTCAGCCACACCTTGTCGCCGACCTTGTACACTGGCGCTGGTGACCTGGGAGAATTTGCTTGATCTTCGTAGACTGACTGAGCTTACTGCATCTCGGTACGAAGGCAGTCCCTGATTGTTTCCATTTGAGTAGCGAACTCTTCGGCGGCCTGGTGCTGGATCTGACGATGTCTACTGACGTTCTCACGCTCCGGTTGCGGAGGCTCGAATCCCATTCGGGGGTCAAAGCCGTAGTTGGCATAGAACGGGGATACCTGCGTAGTTGCCGAAGGTGCGTTGTTGGCCGTGAACTCTGCCATTGGCAGCCAGTCTACCCAGTCGTCTCGCAGGTAGCTGACGTCAGGGTTGTCGATAAACGGTTTAGTCTTTTAGGTTTCGAACGAAGTTTAGTTCGAAACTAAACTTGAGCACGAACTAAACGATGTCCCCTGAATAGTTCAAAAACGTTTAAACTATTTGCCAAGACGGGGTTTAGGCTTGATATAGACTAAACTAACGTTCTTGTTAATACGCGGCCTTTATACTCCAATCTTGACCGTACACCTCCTTTCAAGGCGACTTCTGATGTATACGCGTTATACCATCAACAACATGGCTCCTAAACTCGCTCTAGATGATGACGAAGCTACTTCTACCATATCAAGCCTTAATAGCAACCTTTTTGAGGACTTCAGAGCCTCAACGCCTTCCTCAGCAACCCCGGCAACTCCGAGCATCAAGAAACAACGAACATTCGCGGCGTCAAAGACTTGGGTAGAAGCTAGGGAGCCTTGCGGCGAGGAATCTCTTCGGAACGCTTTCAAGCAGCGTTACTGGTACTGCAAGCACTGCATCACCCATCCTTTCAGATCCCACAACACGCACGGCGCGCGGATCCATCTTGCTGCGAAACACCACATCTATATTACGGAAGACGCTAGCAAGATAGAGACTAGTACACAAGCACGGCTAGAATCAATACTAGACAAGCAGAAGGAGAAGAAGGTGACGCAGACAAAGGAGACGGCGAATCGAGTACTCCTTGAGGCTGTCGATCGAGCTGCTTTCGACGAGGCTCTTTGCCAGTTGATCTGCCTCAGGAATCTACCATTCAACTGCGTTAAATGGCCAGAGTTACGCGGCCTTCTACTTACTGTTAACTGCGCTGTTGATGACGTGTTCTGCAACTCTCATACTACAGTACCGCACCTTCTCCTTCGCTCCTTTACTGCTCACCGTTCGGTTATTACAGAGAAGCTACACCATGCTCTATCAAAGATACACTTCACCGTTGATGCTTGGACAGCTACCAACCACACAGCTTATCAAGCAATCGTTGCTCACTTTGTCGACGAATCTAGTAGCCTTCAAAAGGCTCTTCTTGCTCTCCCAGAGCACCGCGGTAGCCATGGCGGCGAGCAGCAAGCAGCTGCTTTCATGGAGGTTATCAAAGCAAACAAGATCACGCATAAGCTCGGATACATCACAGGAGACAACCACGGCAGCAACGATAAGATGTGCCGCTTCATTTCAGCAGCTCTCTCAGAGTTTGATGAGCCGTATGAATGGGATCCTATCCCACACCGGATTCGCTGTCACGGCCACGTCGTCAATTTAGCCTCTCAGGCCTTCTTGTTTGCAAAGGACACTGAAGCTGTTGACATTGCTATTGCTGAGGCGGAAGCAGATGAGTCAAACGGCACCGGGGCGGATGAGAACCTTGTCAAACGACTAAAGAGGGCAGAGACTACAAGCTGGCGTCAGATAGGTCCTATGGGCATGCTCCACAACATTCAAATCCATATCTACGGATCTTCCTCGCGGACGAATGAGTTTAGAGACCTTGCAGGCAAGCTCCTTCCTAGAGACAATGACACGCGGTGGAACTCATGGTTCACCATGATCGATGAGGCGCTGCGGCCTCCTATGCGGCAAGCGATCAGGATCGATCAGAGCCGGTATCCAGAGCTCGCTGCCGACGTTCTAAGTCACGAAGATTGGGAGACGATTGCTGCTACACGGCTCTTTCTACAGCCATTCTGGCGTGTTACCTTAGAGACTGAAGGTAAAGTATCTATCCTGTTGATGGCGGGAATACTGACAGCAACAGGTGACAAAGCAACACTCGATCTAACCTTAAAGTCCATGGATTTCCTTATCAAACACTACGAACGGTCAAAATCCAAGCACGCCGGCAACCCTACCCTGTCAAGCAGCATCGTCACCAGCTGGTTCGTGTTCGACAAGTACTACAACCTCACCGATGCGACTCCAGCGTATGCAGCAGCTCTTCTTCTTCATCCCTCACGCCGTAAGGCATACCTCACAAGCTATTGGAAGAGAGACTGGCAAGTCGTAGCATTAAAAGCAGTGACAAAGCTGTGGGAGACTCAGTACAAGGATCGTGTTTTCACTTACGCGGCATCTCTCTATCTACAACCGGCGTCGAATCAGATGAGTACGACCTATTCGAGGCTCAGCTACAGAGAGATCTCGAGAGCACCGCCGTCAAAGATGAGCTACTGCGCTTTATCAAGCCAGATCCTATCAAGGTTGTCGCAACAGCTCTCGACTGGTGGCTCCAACCTGAACGCCGTGAGGCCTTTCCGAATCTATTCCACATGGCCATTGATATCCTCTCAATTCCAGCAATGAGCGCCGAGGCAGAGCGAATATTCAGTGGAGCAAGGCGAACAATCTCATGGGAAAGAGCTCGCCTTGGAGCGGCGAACGTAGAGCGGACTGAGTGCCTAAAGAGCTGGATACGTAACGGATTGAGCAACAGTAGCATCTGGAGGACTCCGACGGATCTGGATGACGTGGTTGAACGGATGCTACGCTCTAAAGAGACTCCAGAAGACGTGGCGGCAACAGCAGTAGCGGTAGGCACTAGATAGATCGATCAAGGGATCTTATAACTTCATCGTTTAAACTACTGAACTATGAACTAAACTACAGATCAGATGAAGCAAACTACGACTAAACTACTGGCTAAAAGATGAACTAAAACGTTATCGACAACCCTGGGGCGGGGGACGTTCCGTATAGCTCAGTGGCACATACGGAGCGGCTGTGTGCAGTGGAGTCAAGGCACGCCTTCTCGTGAGCGCCGGCAATCGAGGGCATGGCAGCTGCCGATCCGACCCCTTCTCTGTACCCGCTTCCATCGGTGTGCATCGGGGAAAGCTGGGATCTCGTACAAGTTCGTTGTGCTCTGCAATTGACTAGAGCTAAAGGCTAGGGTGGACAAGAAGAGGGCGCGTGCAGCATCGTAGTCAGTCCCGCCCTGCCCTTGATCGTGTTGGGGCGTTGTTCGCTCGATGCCAATGCCGGTGGAAGAGGACCTTATTTCGGAATGCGACGGTTCAAACACTGATCTCTTCGGTAGCTGATCGGCCCCAGTATCGGATAACACAAGGAATTGGTGACGGCCTCAGGTTGAGGAGCTACTATTCTTCGAATTGGTCTCGTAGTCCGGATCATTGAGCGCAGCACGCTTGGCTGCTTTCTGCTCCTGCTCAAGAAATCTCGCTTCATCACCGGGAGCAATTTCTTCTTCCGGGGTTTCTGACCGTTTCCGCTTCCTGACTCCCGAAGGTATGGTATGCTTGACGCGAAGTTCTCGGCCTCGAGCCCTGGACTCTGCTTCCGCGAGGTACTGACAGAGTTGTTGAGCAGACACAGTTATGTCTCGGTCGTCGTCTCCGATAACGCTACCGGTGAGCTCCTCGGGGGCGAAGTCTTCGAGCCGGAGTTGTAAGCCTGGATGATCGGTGGGATTGCCCTCATCGTCACGAAACGCCTGTGAAAGAGATTAGCCGACTAGATGGCAGAGCAGCCTTGCCTCGAGCACGAGCACCCACTTCGTTCGCAACCGCCTGCACAACCCTCAACTCATCTCCGTCGCCGGTGTGAAATACTTGAGTCCGCCACGTTGAGAGTGTTGCCTTGCGCGACTTTGTGCTTCCATATTCAATGTCCAGGCCTACCACAATCTGTACGCTGGCATCTGAGTCCAGGAGGTAGTCTTCAGCCAGCCGACTCAGGTTCTTCCTCTTCTGCGAGTATGCGACTTCGAAGATAACCCCAGGGTACTGTGCGTCCGAATGCCAGAAGGAAGCGTCCGGCTCGTACTTTGACTTTGTGCCGCTCGGAGAGTCCTCAACTGGGAAGTAGATCTCTGTGGAACGGGCCGTCTGTACCTTCCGTGCAAACATCGCTGCGCTGCCTGACCCCTCGCGGATGTCTTTCAGCTGGCTCCGAATTGCGTCCTCGACACCGTCGATGAACAGCTCATGCACGGCGGTCGGCATGCGAACAACAAGCCGGAGGCTCCTCGGGTCGTAGTCGTACCTGGATGCAGTGTCCATGGTCAGCTTGCGTCTTTGTTCTTCCTTCGGTCCACGCACCGTATCTTGTCCTCGATATATCCGTGTAGCGACTCGTCTCGCTCGATTTGCCTCTGTATGTCATCGTACTCTCCTGACACAAGCTGAAAGCGCGTCCATGGATCTCGTCTGGTAGGCCTGCCGGCCTTGCGGTCTCTAAACAGCTGCAGAACTCGGGCAACTTGGACGAAGGCTTTCTCCTCGGTCGGCGGCGGAGTCAATGGCGGGTTCACAAAGCTTGAAGGCGGAGTGATGCGTTGCTGATCTTTCGAAGGATTGTGAGATGCAGACATGACCATACCTCATGCTACATAGTTTGCTGTGTCGCGAAGTTGTATGGTGATGTAGCGGAGGAACTTGAGGTTGTGGTGTCGTCGCTCGCGGGATCTCGGGGTGTTGGTTTGCCGCCTGTCGATCGAGCAACGACGCTAAACCGCGTCTGGCCGCGGTATCTCTACAATAATGCCGATAAAGTTTCCGTTAGCGGGGTAGCAACAACGCGTCCTTGAACACGCTCCATAGAATCAACCCACGAACATACTCATGGCGTTACAAGAGATCAACTTGAACACGCTTGAGAATCATGAATTGACCCCTGCTGCACGAGGCTATATACTTGGAAAGCTCTCCGAAGGCCGTACATAGGCCGAACTGCCGCGTTCCTTACGCATACCGCAAACCACGATCTCGAACACCGTCACTCAGTCTACAATACGAACAAACCAAACCTCTCAACCTCGTGTAGGCCGGCCAAAATCCTATACTAAGCGTGAGGAACGCCGAATCGCTCATGCTGCGAGGAGATATCCGAAGATTTGTTACAAACCGATCAACGAAGAAGCGAATGTCAGATTGAGCAACGATACAATTCGGTCAACTTAGAAGCGACACTACATATTCCATTGGATTGTAAAAAAGCGTCCGCTTCTACTACCGAAGCATGCACAGATGAGGCTTCGATGGGCGAGAGAACATCGCAATTGGAGCGATGAACAATGGGCAAAAGTCATCTGGAGTGATGAGTGCTCGGTGGAGCGAGGTAGCGGGAAGAAACCAGGATGGGTTTGGGGAACACCGCAACAAAAATGGGAGAAAGACTCCATTGCCGAACACCCATCTGTAAAAGAGCTTCGGGTAATGGTAGGGGCTGCATTTTGGAGTTGAGGCAGGTCGGAGTGCTTCATAATGCGCCGAGATTCGAAGAGAAAGAAGAATGGATACACTTCTACCTCGTATACCGAAGTACTCGCGGATCAACTCCCTATCTTCTACAACCCGGGTATGATCTTCATGCAGGATAACGCCGGATACATGCCTCGAATCTTACAAAGGAATGGCTCGAGGTACACGGTGTACAGATACTTTTGTGGCCGCCCTGTTCACCCGATCTTAACCCAATTGAACACGCTTGGATTTGTTTAAAACAACTCGTTTACGAAGGTATCCCTAACATTGAATCGCTTCCCAAAAATGAAGCAACCCGTGCCGCCCTAGAAGATGGCCTTCGTGAAGCATGGCAACAAATACCCGACGATTTGTTTAAATCGCTAGGGGGGAGTATGCGCGATCGGTGTAACACGGTAATTGCCGCAAAAGGATGGCATACAAAGTACTAACGTACTCCACGGGCGAGCTGCCCACACGAGCGAGCTGCCCACTTATGCCAAGCCCCTACCAAACTCAGCAGCAGTGCGATGAGTGTGGGGGCATGCAGAGAGCAACAATCTTCTTCTGCTCACAGAGTTGCTGGAACCCTAGCGAGTCGTGGCTCTCGTGACCGTCTGGAATCAGTAGACGACAGGTGCCAACAGCGCGATCCTTTGTGTGCGTATCAAAGTGCTCTAACCACTCAATGCCAACCTTGTTTGTTGCCCAGCCATTATCAGTGACTCTGATAGCCCAGGTGGAGGGAATACCCTCCTCCTTGTACCAGGCAGAGAGGTGATACTTGCCCCCGAAGATGATGAATGGCGGGATCGCCCACCCCATTGCGTTGATGCCCTGGATCACTGTAGTCCATTCGCGATTGCCTGGCTGAACCTGCTTTGGCCGATTCCGCCTCTCAGTGCCTGTGACAACTGCTCCTGTTGAAATTACGCCCATCATGAAGCCAGCTTCGTCAAAGTTGTAGGAGTCCTCGTCGGTGATACCGTACTTGGCCTTTGTGTTCTCTACACGCCGAAACCACCCTCTAATGATCTCTGGATCCTCGCATTTGGCTCGCCTGTAGTCGTACTTTCGATTGAACTTGATTTTGAGCTCTAGCCGGCGTTTGACGAAGGTGCTAGCCCAGTTCACACCCACTGGGTCTCGGTGACGCGCAGCAAGCAAGGAATCAGCCATAGCCTTCACAGCAGCGAGCCGGGGCGGAAACCCTCGGGCATCTAGGCTCAGTATATGCCGAACAATCACCAGTTCTTCAGTCTCTGTAAGCTTCGTTGAATTGGGCTTACAATCGCGTCGAGAGAGGATTCCGGCGCGTCGATTCTCAAGCGTTCTGCGGGGAGCGTTGTAGCGCTCTGCAGCGTGTCGCACGCTTAGAGTCGCGTCTCGTTTAAGAGCTTGGAGAGCGAGCTGTATTTTGCTTTCAGCAGAAGGTCATTGCGCGTTAGTAGATGGGGGCATATTGATGTGATGTGATGTGATGTGATGTGATTCATAAGCTATGTAACCCCGTTAGAGGTAAGCTGTTACTAAACGCCGACTCTGAGGCGTAGACCAGTTACGCTTCACTCATACTCAGGAAGCCACACAAAGAAGCCAGAATACAAAAGAGTGTTATAGCTCATCGCCAAGAACCAAGGAAGTAGGTTAGTAGAGGAAAGTAGAGTATATAGCAAGTCCACCTCTTGTCTATCCACCGAGAACCCTCTAGCGTCCCTTGAGAGCCCTTCATATCTACTATTGCCGACAACTGCAATAGCCGCTTCCCTCAGCACCGGTTTGCAGAGTGGTAGTGTTCATCATCGTCCCACGACTCGTGAAGCTGATGAGGGCAACGGCGGTCGATAGAGGGTAAGGCGTAGTAGTAGAGGTAGTCGCTATATCGAGGAGGAGGACGAGGAGGAGAAGGACGAGCATGGGGGCGATGAGAAGAGATTTGGCCGAAGTCATTGACGATCTCAGTTATGTCTGTTGTTATCACCTCCTTCTAAGCCGCTGCTCAGGATAAGAGATGTTGCACAGACGGGAGGGGTCCAAAGCTGTAAGGCTTTCAGGCTACAATCGTCTGGCTCGTTGCCATGTTCGAGTCGTCGGGCGGGCTCCACGCACATCAAACTGTTGCTCGCAGCGCTTGGTGTCCGTCGCTCATGGCGCTCGTCGCCCATTGCCTGTAGCGCTCGGTGTCTATCGCTCGTAGGCTTGCAGCGCTCGTTGTCTATCGCTCATGGCACTTGGTGTCGCTCGCAACGCTCGCGTCGCTCATAACGTTCGTATCGCTCGTGACGCTCGTTGTCAGACTCGTTGGCTTCATCTATAGCATGCGCTATAGACTACTAGTCCCCAGCACCACGGAGAGGTGAGTCCACGCTGGGGTGGGGGCATATTGAGGTACAATGAAGTGGTATGAAGTTTGGTGGGGGCTTGGCATAAGTGGGCAGCTCGCCCGTAGAGTACATTACTACTACTAGGTAAGGAGACTACTACTGAACCCTTTATTTAAGTCAATCAATCAATCCAATTATTTCCTTCATTCTATCGAGAAAGCGGAAGTTCTACGAATCCGTTGCTACCGATATCGCTGCGGAGAGTGCGATGTCGGCCAGACGCAAGAGACTGGCCACGCGCGCCACCCAGTCCTCTCAGGAAGACGTAGGGACGGACGTGGACATGCAGGATGAGATTGAAGTCGCAGATAGCACACGTGCACCAGCCAGAGCTCGTAAGCCGTCGCAGAAGGCGCGCGAGAGTGAAGCTGTGGATCTGGTAGGCATTGCGGAAGTGCTCGGAAGTCTCCAAGGCCAGATGAAGCAGCTTCTCGATGCCAACAAGCGAACAGATGAAGCAAACAAGCGCTTCGAGGAAGCCAACAAGCGCTTCGAGGAAGCTAACAGGTAGCATCGGGATGAGAACAAGGAGCTGAAAGATATGATCAAAGGCCTGAAACTGGACATCGAGAACATGAAAGCGTACAGCCCCTACTGGGGACAGTCTCTAGCATCACAGTCACAGCCGCAGTCGTACGCGAGCGTCGCACGATCAGGCTCCAATAGCTCTGACTCAGCAGGAGGCTCCCCGAAGAGCGTGTCCTTCAGCAGCAGCGATTCTAGCCCACGGTCAAGCATGCGGAGCATCCTCAGGACTGCGAGCGAACAAGGCCTGAATGGATCAGCGATAGTAGTCGAACTGCAAGGATCAGACCTGGCCGACACTGAGCAGCCCGCAGCAAGTTCACTGGAGTGTTCCGTGCAATCGAAGGTCTTGAGGAGCTGGAGTTTCTGGACTTCAAGATGTTCGTTAGGCAGAACTCAAAGGCAGTCCGTATGGCGGTTACGAAGCAGGAGGAACTGGTCATCCGACGTACTGCAGAGTCGTGGACCCCAGCAATGCAGGGGGCACGACTGGTTGCCGCTAAGTGGTATCCTGTCAAGGTGGACTGGATTGAGAAGTCACTTGCAACGAGCGCCGACAGCATGGGTATCTCCGAAAGCGCACA
>NAJN01000350.1:12466-25269 GCA_005059845.1 Cryomyces minteri
ACATCTGCGCAAGCTTTAGAGGCGCTGGGCTGGTCCCACACGACCCGGAGGCTGTGTTATCGAAGCTTGACGTGAAGCTTCGCACGCCTACACCTCCTGCACCAGAGGACACCCTATGGGAAGCCAAAACACCAAGCAATGCCCGTGAGATAGAGGCACAATCAACGCTTATTCGCGATCGGGTTCGAAGGCACAAGAGCTCCTCACCTGCTTCTATTGTTGAAGCAGTTAATCAGCTTACAAAGAGTAGTCTTATAATGGCGCACGAAGTGGTGTTAATCCGTAAGGACATGGCTGAGTACCGACAGGCAGCTGAGGCAGCAACGCAGCGTAAAAGCCGTAAGAGGAAGTATATTCGGAGTGAGGAGACGTTAACAGTAGGCGATGTACTTGATTTGATTGCTCCTGATGAGGCTGTTGAGCAGGAGGAGGGTAAGAGGCCTACGAAGAGGGCTCGCGCAGAGAGGCACTGCGGGCGTTGCGGCAAGACTGGACACAACTCTCGCACCTGCCAGGCAAAAATTGTAGATGCAGAAGATAGCGAAGATCTTAAATAGTCTGAAACAATTGCAAGCAACACTATAGCTTGTTGTAGTGTTAAGTTATCTGCACGTAAAGGCGCGCAGCTTAGTAGGGTGGGCGACTCGCTTGGGGTGGGCGACTCGCTTGTGAAACACGTTAATAAGAAAGTTGAGTATTATAATAAAGTGAACACCAAGCCGAGGTTTGGCCGGAGGCTCTGCGGCTCATCCCGCTAATAGTAAAAACCATCAGGCATATGTATGTGTTAGCTTGCCTGCAAACTTGTCCTTAATCATCACCATCATAGCGTGAACCTTTACTAATGGCTTCAAGTATCATTTTGGATGATGATGTTGAGTCTTCTGCACTATCAAACCTCCAGTCCGACGTTTTTGCGCGCGTAGAAAGCCTAAGCAAAGACGCGAGTCCAGCTCTAGTTATCCAGAATGCTACGTCTACAGCGTCTTCTTCAAGCGCTATCACCCGCAAGCGCAAGAGCAAAGTCCTTGCAATCAACACTTGGGCCGAAACACGTCAGCTCAAGCCTGGAGAGCCTACGCATGATCGTCACAAGCATAAGCTATTGTACTGCAAGTACTGTCGAGCCGACCCCTATAGCAATACCACAGCGTTTCGGTATCATTTGAAGTCTGAACACGGTATTGCTATCAATGAAGAGGATGGCGCAGTCAAAAGGGAAGCTTCCGAGTCCCTCGAGGCTATCTAGGATAGGGTTGGTCAAGAGAAACGTGTCAAGCTTCAGGAGCAGAAGGAAGAGGTACTCCGAGACGCTGTTGATAAGAGGGCAGTTACCGATGCCGTTGTAAGGTTGATCGCGCTCCATAATCTTCCTCATAATGCTGCTGAATGGCCAGCGCTTCGAGCGCTCATACTAACGGGTAAGAAGCTTCAAAGTACTAGATTTTGTACTGATAGACACAGTCAACTATACCGCGACCAATGTCCTTCCGCAGTCCCATACAACTGTACCTGCAATCCCCAAACGATCCTTCCTCCTACATAAAGACCTGCTCAAACGCAGAATGCAAGTCTCGCTGTCTAAGATACACTTCACCATTGACATGTGGTCTGCGCCAAACCGTAAATCCTTCCAAGCAATCTGCGCGCACTTTGTCGAGGTAGATGGGCGGCAGTGCAAAGCACTCCTTGCGCTTCCAGTACATATAGGCAGTCATGGAGGTGATGTCCAGGCCGAGGCCTTTATGCGCGTTGTAGAGGACTATAGCATTCACGACAGGATTGGTTTACTTTGTAGGGGACAAGCATACAAGTAATGACAAGATGTGCCGCTGTATCTCTACGGCGCTTGCAGCAAAGGGCATAGAGTGGGACCCTGTCCATCACCGAGTGCGCTGCAATGGCCCCGTCATTAACCTCGCTGTCCAGGCCTTCTTGTTTGCAAGGAATCAAGACGCTGTAGACTATGCGGTTGAGCAAGCTAACACAAAGGACGACGACTTCGATGAGACAGTTGCTTCGAAGCTTCACAAGGCCGAAGCAGCTGGATGGCGAGAGATTGGACCACTGGGCAAGATTCATAACTTTGCTGCTTTCGTACGAAGCTCTGATGCACTACATCAAGCGTTCTTGACGCTTGCTAGCAAGACCCTTGGCCTCGACAATGATACGCGCTGGAACTCATGGTTCCGTCTCCTTACAAAAGCGCTTGAAATGCGCTCCGCAATCAATGAGTTTACTGCTATACACCTTAGCAAGCTACAGGACGACGCCCTAAGCTTTGATGACTGGAAAGTCTTGGAGCTAACAGCTCAGTTCCTGCAGCCGTTCCACCGGGTTACTAAGGAGATAGAAGAAGACTTTGCGACACTAGACATGACGCTGTTCACTATGGATGTCCTAGTCCAGCACTTCAAGAAGTCACAGTCAAGATATGCTGCTAACCAAGCCCTCAGCAGCAGCATCCTTACTGGGTGGTACGCTTTTGACAAGTGGTATAACAAGTCAGACGAGACAGCTGTCTATGCTGCGGCTTTGATTCTTAATCCGCAACGCAAGATCCAGTACATCAAGAAGAACTGGAAGCGTCAATGGATCCAGCCAACGATTGATGCGGTACAGATGCTGTGGGGGAGACTCAGTACAAGGACCGCATCGAAACAGCCTCAACAGAGACTTCCGAGGTCTCGCAAGAACCAGATGAGTTTGACCTTACCAAGCGGCAGCTCGACTTCACCGTCTCGATTCTCGACGAGTACGAAGACTATATCAAGGCCAATCCAATCAAGATCCTCCGCAGCCCGTTGTCTTGGTGGCTTCAAGACGCGCAACGTCAGACTTATCCAAGCCTCTCCCTTATGGCCATCAACATCCTTTCTCTACCTCCTATGTCTGCAGAGGCAGAACGAGTGTTTACGGGCGCAAGAAGAACAGTCTCATGGGAGCGGATGCGGCTTGGAGCTGCGGTTATCGAGGAAGGCGAGTGCTTGAAGAGCTGGATACGTAGTGGCATTACAAGTGGAGGTGAGTTCAGCTTTGTTGAGGGCGATGGTGAGGGCGACGGTGAGGACGAGGTCAAGGGGTAGGGCAAAACAGTCGTGGGGTTGATGGTAACGACAGTAACGTCAAAAAGCATCCCTGAATGCCAAGATTATTACTGAATAACTGAACAGAATGGATATGGTTTCATTATTCAGATTTGAATATAATGCAACTCGTTACTACGAATATCTTATTATCGACAACGCTGTGTTACAAGAGGAGATCGGATTATCCGGAAGCAAAATAATTCCGACTCTTCACCCTTCACCACGCTCCCTCATCCTCCTACCGCTTCTCGTCACGACCTGGTGCTCCTCGGTGACTGCAGGTGCCGCCACACGCGCTCGTCTTCCTTTAGGCTCCCATGCGCCATCCAATCCCACAGTCCTCTCGTCGACGACCAACTCCTGCTGGGTGTATTTCTCTTCCCGCCCATCACTGAGCTCTTCCTCAGGCGTGCGCTTGCGTTTCTTAAACTTCTTCGGCCTGGCCGTTTTGCGCTTCGCAGAAGTGGTCGAGGAGAGCATGGCGTGGCGCAGCTCGGCGGCGGCGAGAAAAGTCGTGAGGGTGGAGAATGGGATCTTAATTCTCTGCGGGAGGAGATCCACATCGGGATTGGAAACGGTGGAGATCAGCTCGGAAGGGAGGATGTCGTTGACACTGAGAGTAAGGGCGCCATCTAGTGGTTCGCCGTCGCTCGATCGGAAGGGCACAGCGTCAACGTCGCATACACAGAGACCAACATCTTCCCCACTCGAGTCCCGCTCGGCGCCCGGACGCCAGATGCTGAGCGTGGCTGTCATGTCCCTCTTCTGTTCTTTCTTCCTTTTCGGTGCAGAAGCAGGGGCGTGATACTCGACATCCAGGCCCACCACACACTGAACTGCATGCGCCGAGTCAATAATATACGACTCTGCGAGGTACGGCATGTCCTTCCTCTTCTGGCTATATGATACTTCGACGATGAGTGGCGGGTAGCGAGCAGACGGGTGGAACAGCGCCGAATCTGGGCTGTGTTGCGAAACGAGCTGACATGCGGTCCCTGCTTCTTCTTCTTCATCTTCTTCTTCTTTTTCTGTTTCTTCTGTTTCTTCTACCTTTTCTTCCTGTCCTTCTTCTTGTAGTAGTGGTTGCTCTTGTGTCTGGCCTTCAAAGGTGTCGACGGCAGCTTCTACGTCTTGTACAGCCGGATAGGACGGCCCGTGAGCCGAGTGGGGGGAAGACACGGTAGGCGGTGGATAGAACTCTATCGTTGGACTGCCACCCTCATCAATCTCTTTCAGCGCATTCGCCAGCTGTGACTGGCTGGCCGGTAGATCGTTGGCAACTGCGTGTATCTGTTTGAGAATCTCGGTGGTGACCTTCCGGATAAAGTGTTCGTGCGTGGCCGTGGGCATGCGTAAGGTGTACAGTCCTGCCGCTGGGTCGAAATCGTATCTGCCATCGAGCACCGTTAGCAACACTCCTCCGCCTACGATGAAGGGCAGGCGGGGGGAAGAGGGAGTGGACACGCTCAGCTTGCTGTCCTTAGTATTGTTCTGGTTGTGTTCCCATTTGCGCCAAAAGTGACGGTCGTGCTCCTGGTCTCGTCTCTACTTTCACGCGTGGTATTGCACACATACCGTACTCTGTCCCCGTACCACCCTTCCAGGTCTTCGTCCTGTCCGAGCCTTGTGTGTGACTCCGCGTACTCCTCACTCGTGAGCTTCAATCTCTGCCAAGCCTGCTCTTGCTCCCCGACGTCAAGTCTTCCCGCACGCTGCAGTCTAAGGACGCGTAGCAGCCGTGCAACACGGGAGAGCCCACGCTTCTTCGGCGAGACGGGCGGCGACGGTGGGAGCTTCTGCTCGGCTTCGATGTCGGAACTCGGTGGGGTATGGAGCAGGGCGGGCTTGGACGGTGTGCGCGGTACGACGACTGGCCAGGACATTGCCGGGGGGAGTGAGGGTGGTACGCGGCGGGCAAGCAGTGATGCGGCAGACGGCGGAGGCGGCGAATGGTTTGGCGACGGATGATGTACCGGAGGCGGAGAGGGCGAGCGCGCACCGACGTCCACAGCGAAGAGAGATGTGGTGGTTTTGGTCGCTTGGAGGTTTTGGTCGCTCGCTTGGAGCAACGAAGGCTGAAAGGCGGTTTCACACGCTACGGTGGCCTGCGTTTACGCATTTCCGGCCATGCAATGCGCCGCAGCCCGCGACCTAAATCACAAACCGATAATCACGTTGTCGAAGCCGTCGACAGCGTCCAGCGTCTGCGCTGCATTTGTGCATCTGTTTTCACATCAATGATACCGTAAGAGTGCTTTCTTGGCCTTATCCCGCACGTAGCCTTGAACAGACCGCAACCGGACTGGAAAGCCACTTGTTAAGTACAAAAGTCTGACATTTGCTGTCGACAGACGGGAAGCCGAGCTTCGCGGACGCATCAACGTGCTCAAAGCTACAGACGTTCGCCTTCTTTACATGCACTTGAGTTCGTGGAGTATATGACAGCATGAACGATGACAAAGTATGCGAGGCCGAATACGCACAGTACGCCGTCGAAGTCTTACTCGAACGAGAGACTTTCAATCACAGACTACCGTCTACAAGAACCTGGATGACGGAGAGGATGGTTGAACTCGTCGCCAAAGCAGACGCGCTGTGGGAGTAGCCTTCCATCCTCCATCATGATATGGCCTGGAGACGTTACGCATTCGACATTCGTCCCGACTGCTCCTACTAGAAGTCCATGCAAGTCTTCAATCCTGACTACCGGAAACCGGTAAAGGACCTAGTCTGCGTCAAGCAGACCCGCACCCTGTCTTTACTTGACCATCGAGTTGAAGAGAAATGTCCTCAGCGCTCTCAAGGTTCGCGATCAGGTTGCAGCCGCGGCAGCGAATGCGCTGTACAATCCGTGGCTTGCACGCCACCGGCGAACCTTTGAGCGAGAAACACACAAGCGTTCTTAGACACTGCGGTCTTACGTTCACAGGCAATGCTCACGAGTTCTAACACCAAACCCTCCCGCTGCTCCCGCTCCGCAAAAACCATCACCACCGCTAACGGCAATATCATAGTCGTCCACCGCGTTAACGTCGAACTGGACTGGATGCCGCATGCCACGACCACTATCCCATCTGTAGGGCCGGATTCTCATGTAAGCCGTAAATATCATCGTGTCATCGTCACTTGTGAGCACGTAAAGTGGCGTGACTGAAGTTATTGCCGCTTTGAGCTCTAGCGTTTGCAGCTGGCAGAGGCTAGTGTCAGAAACGGCAATCACGCAACTCCCATCGATGGATGCATCCATGATGATGCGCAGTGCCCACGTTTTGTGGATACATTGCCGAACAGAAGAGAGAATGGAATGCGCTGCGCTGCGTTCTGAACAGTGTGGCCAACAGTCAGCGGTTAGCGAGCGATGGGATTTTAGCAGGGCTGCTAATACGCAGTTGAAACTGATGCAGCGATCAGATTCATGAAATGACGCTGAAACGGGAGTTGGATTCAATGTATTAATACGTTTCTTGACGCGTTTCATAATGTCGTATCTATTATACCAATCTCTCAAGGATTGCTGGGTTGCATCGACTCTTCTACCCAGTGTTAGATACAGGCGGACTCTCTGTGGACGTCCGCCTCAGGCGGTCAGTCCATATGGACAGGCAGACGTCCGAGGACGTCCATAGCGATTAGTAAACTTTGGATTAAGGCTATTGTTCTAGCAGCGGGGCTGCCCCTGCCCGCAGGCTGTTGAGGAGATCGTTCGGAGTCGACGCATTGAGTTCAGCATTTGTGGTGATGTGAGCAGCATCACCTATCCATAGGCGCGTGGCAATGCACCTGCGCTCTCACTACTGATGGGCACTCTGGGATGCAGGCGATCACATATTCTGTTGACGCGCAGCCGTCGTTGTTGTTGTTGTTCTTATTGTTGTTGTTATTATTGTTGTTGTTCTAATAGGAAGTCCTTGAAAATGTTAATGTAATATTCGAGGGATTTGCAGTTTTCGAGGAAGGGAACACTCACATTTGCTACGTGCGAAGGGACATTCATCCCGTACCCAAGTCCGATAGTCAGAACACCTTTACCAACGCAACCCAACTTGATAGCCTCATGTCGTGTCAGCTTGACGACAGGCGACCGTGTGGCCCTGCGTAGAACTTGGAGAACTGTTGAGATTCGGCACTGCAGCCGCCGAGGAGTAGGAATGATAGACAGCCGCTCTCACGTTATTGCGTGGCCAGTCTAGTGTCGGGTTGTAAAGCGTTTTGGGGTTGAAGAGATCTTGTGCGCAACTCGTTGTGTGTAGCTGCAGGGTCTAGGGAGGTTCCAAGCAAAAGTCTGATATGTTCTGAACGTCGCAGCGTTCAATAGCACATGCTTGTTCCTGATCGTGCATCTACACTGGTCGCTTGCAGCAGTTGAAACATTGGAATGCGGGCCACGCGGCGGTGGGTACGGCATGCTCGATAGTTCGTGCCTTTCTTTCAACGCTTGTTAAATAACTATTTCCGTTAACCTCTGTCATTCTTCGCAAATCCCCCTATATTACTGCAGCCATATGTCAATATTGTGGTGTGCGATATCTTACTGAACGTCGAGATGATTACTTACATGACGAGCCGCAGGGTTGAAAAGTCCATACTGCACAACAATGATGATATCACTGCGACCCAGCAAGATCCATGTATGAAAGGCAGGCCCTTGTGTGGATCGCCTCTGACTGCCACCATCTGCTCATGCGGCAGCAGCGGACCAGCATTAACGCCCTCTTTGAACGTTTGATGCGGTCCCTTGGCGCATCCAATGACGTAAATCCGAATTGGCTTGTCTACAAGAACTTTCACTAGGATGTTCAAGTCATCTGTTGGTCAGACCAGGGTGGTCACCAAGCAAGACAAGACAAGCAGGGGGGTACTCTTGAGATTGCTTGCTTCGCAGCGAGATGTGTCTTGACTTGCTTGCCTAACTAGGCCGTCTTGCTTGCAAGCGCTTGCCAAGACCGGTGGCTATTGAGTTGCAGAGGGCGTAGAAGGCGTCGCAGAGGTTGTATCAGAGGGTAGAGGGCGTGGAGGGCGTAAGAAGGGTTCCTGTTTGCGGTGATTAGCCTAGAGATGTATCAATATATGCTAATCACTACTAACCTTACATAGCTGTACCAACCCAGCCGAGATCCAGGCCCGTAAGCACTGGGTACCCTCTGCCAGATCTGCTTGTGTGCGTGGCCTGTCTTCACCCAATACGTGACCTGATTTTGAGAAGCTTCTCTCGCACTCTGCAGACGTACAGGGTATTGCTAGTAAGTCAAAAGCAAGCGTAGATAGCACTGGATAGGCTGTTTGGTGAGCCTGCCACCAAACAAGAGGGTTGATGCCGTCTGCTTCTCTTGGTGAATTGAGGTATCTATCCAACTCGTCATGCTGCTGCTCCTCAAGGTCATCCAGCTGGTTATAGCGCTCGAAATCTGATAGCTCACGCGATTGTTGAGATAGCTGCTGTTTAGGCTGCTGCTGCTGCTGCCGGTATTTGAGGTATAGAGCACGCATGATATCCTTAATAGCCGCTAGTCACTCAGGCCTACCACTCCAGTGCTTCTTAAACCATTGCAGCTTCTTAGCAGGGTGAAGTACAATGGCTGCTCGGTAGACAGCTGTCTCATCAGAAAGGTTGTAGTACTGATCTAGCTTCTTCCAACCGAGGTTGACAGATGTTTTGAAGTGAGTAGTAGGCTTAATAAGGTGCTCAGTCTTCTGTGCTTCTAGCTTGGTAAGGAGGTAGTCAGCTGTATATAGCCACTCCCATAAAGCACCGTAAGATCCAGTGCTAGAGTTGCCTTGAACAAGCATAGTCTGCTCCCTAAAGGGCTGTAGAAGGTCGCGTAACTGGCCAAGCTCGCTCCACTCCTCTGGCGACAACTCATCGTCTTTGATAGAGGGGTCTTCAGCTGCCTGTGTAGCGATGTACAGCTCAACAGTCGACCGTAGGTCAACAAGGCGTGAGACCATGTCATGGAAGGACTTCCAGCGTACGCCGCCATCAGCAATGAGGGTGAATATCTTGTCAATTGACTCGTCAGATTGCTGCTGTAGGCGTCCGAACAACTGCCGCCTCTGGTCGCTCGAGTTGACGTGGATAACAAGGTTATGTACCTTGCCAACAGGCCCTTTCTTACGCCACTCTTTGAGCCGCTTCTCAAGGTCCTGTTTTGAGGTGACCGCTGCCTCAAAGGTGCTAATTCTACCATCAACATTGATGGTATCCTTGTCCTTTAGGTCCTTTTCAAAAGAGTCGCAGTTAGTACCAAGGAGGACTGCCTTGCAGCAGAGGTTGAGCACGTGAGCAAGGCAACGTAGGCGGTGTTGTTTGACGTCAATTGTAGGCAGACTCTTGCTCAGCTCTTTTAGCAGCGTGTCGTTACTATAGGCATTGTCCATCATAACCAGCCAAGCTTCTGTTTTATACAAAAGTCTCTGATAACTTTGAGGACGTAGGGAGCGAGGTTCTGGCCGGTATGTGCCCCATCGATGTAAGGTAGGGCAAGGAGAATGTTACGTATAGTATAGGAAGCGTCAACGAAGTGAGCAACAATGCCGAGGAGTGGTAGATGGCTATCAGACGTCCAGAGATCGAGGCTGAGGGATATACAGCTTCTAGCAAAGGCAAGCCGTTGCTTAATCACCTCCTTCTGCTTGGTATAGGCCTCTAGGACGTGTTCGCGCGTAGTATTGTGACTGTGAGGTAGCGATTGCTCCATCTTGTCGTTGCCGTACGTAATGAGGTTGTAGAAGTTGTCTGAGGTTGACTGGCGTAGAGAGATATCGTCGCAGATATGCCACTGTAGATAGCGAGCCTTCCACTCTTCACTATTGTAGGGCTGTGTCTCATAGCGCTTCCTACGTTGTAGTTGCTCAACAACTGACCCCCTCTTGATTCCACGTTTCCCCAATGGTATAGCGCCCTTCTCGTCGATATGGTGTCTGTCCTTCAGGTGCCTTTTAGGGCCGGAAGTCGCTTCAGAAGGGTACATCTTGGTGACGGATACCCTAGAGTCCCAACAAGGACGACAAAGCCAGAACTTCTCACCGTCAATCTCCTTCGTAATCGGCTCTCCATGGTCCCATACATGTGAGGGGGTACCGCGTTTGGAGGGTGGGGTGAGCGTAAATCCAGCTAGGCGTCGTACATCGAGCTTCCAGCTAGAGGGCGTAGTTCTAGACTGGTGGAAGCCAGACGGAAGGTCAGAATCGCGCGCAATCTCAGTAAGATCATCACGAGATGAAAGGGTATCAGATTCAGCCATAAGAAGGACGTAGTAGTGGTAGATACACGCGTTGTTGTGGTGTCTACAGATACGCGTTACCCAAATCTAGGGGTTGAGACTTGACAAACTGGCGTTCTAGCTAGAGTTGTTGGAGTCTAATTAGAGGCTAATATATAATCTCCCGCGGATCTACCCGAGATCTCTAACCATCTAAAAGCGTATAATCAACCTTACATCTATCGTATCTATATTCACTCCTACACACACATGCCCCAGCGTGGGCTCACCTCTACGTGGTGCTGGGGACTAGTAGTCTATAGCGTATGCTATAGATGAAGCGAACGAGCCTGACAACGAGCGGCACGAGCGACACGAGCGTTACGAGCGTCACGAGCAACATCAAGTGCTATAAGCGACGGACAACGAGAGCTACAAGCAAAGATAACGAACGCTACCGTCGCGAGCGATACGAGCGACACGAGCGGCACAAGCGACACGAGCATCACGAGCGACATCAAGTGCTATAAGCGATAGACAACGAGAGCTACGAACGCTACCGTTCCGAGCGATACGAGCGGCACGAGCGACACGAGCATCACGAGCGACATCAAGTGCTACAAGCGACAGACAACGAGAGCTATTGGCGTAAGACAACGAACGCTACGAGCGGTACGAGCGACACGCGCTAGGTGGATATAACTTGAGATAGCGAGCTGTTAAAGTAGACAGAACAAGCACTCTCGTCGAGCGCATAGCCGATAAAGACATGTGCCGCACAGGCAATTGAGCTTGTGGGGAGGGCACCAATCACTTCATCAACTCATCTATATGAGGTTTGTATACGCCTCTTTTCATTTGTTCAGGAAGGCTCTGGATTTGAGGCAGCAATGGCAATAGGCAGTAAGCGGATAGTGGCTCTTTGCGTTGGAGCGGCCGAATTTCGGATATATAGTTTAGTTAGATAGCGGCGGCCACATACCCCATTATGGCGGTGAACGGCCTAATGGACAACTACTACTACTACTACTACTACAGACTACTACTACTGAAAAAAAACTACAACCCTTTATTTAAGTCAATCAATCAATCCAATTATTTCCATTCTATCGAGAAAGCGGAAGTTCTACGAATCCGTTGCTACCGATATCGCTGCGGAGAGTGCGATGTCGGCCAGACGCAAGAAACTGGCCACGCGCGCCACCCAGCCCTCTCAGGAAGACGTAGGGACGGACGTGGACATGCAGGATGAAATTGAAGTCGCAGATAGCACACGCGCATCATCCAGAGCTCGTAAGCCGTCGCAGAAGGCGCGCGAGAGTGAAGCTGTGGACCTGGTAGGCATTGCGGAAGTGCTCGGAAGTCTCCAAGGCCAGATGAAGCAGCTTCTCGATGCCAACAAGCGAACAGATGAAGCAAACAAGCGCTTCGAGGAAGCCACCAAGCGCCTCGAGGAAGCTAACAGGCAGCTTCGGGATGAGAACAAGGAGCTGAAAGACATGATCAAAGGCCTGAAACTGGACATCGAGAACATGAAAGCGTACAGCCCCTACTGGGGACAGTCTCTAGCATCACAGTCACAGCCGCAGTCGTACGCGAGCGTCGCACGATCAGGCTCCAATAGCTCTGACTCAGCAGGAGGCTCCCCGAAGAGCGTGTCCTTCAGCAGCAGCGATTCTAGCCCACGGTCAAGCATGCGGAGCATCCTCAGGACTGCGAGCGAACAAGGCCTGAATGGATCAGCGATAGTAGTCGAACTGCAAGGATCAGACCTGGCCGACACTGAGCAGCCCGCAGCAAGTTCACTGGAGTGTTCCGTGCAATCGAAGGTCTTGAGGAGCTGGAGTTTCTGGACTTCAAGATGTTCGTTAGGCAGAACTCAAAGGCAGTCCGTATGGTGGTTACGAAGCAAGAGGAGCTGGTCATCCGACGTACTGCAGAGTCGTGGACCCCAGCAATGCAGGGGGCACGACTGGTTGCCGCTAAGTGGTATCCTGTCAAGGTGGACTGGATTGAGAAGTCACTTGCAACGAGCGCCGACAGCATGGGTATCTCCGAAAGCGCACAGCAGCGATTCAGCACTGAGAATGGCATTGAAGTCAAGCGGATGGCATGGCTCAAGCGTCCAAAAGATGGAGCGCAGTTTGGATCAGCTGTAGTCAAAGTGGCGACAAAGGCTGAAGCAGAGAAGCTACTAAGTGGCCGGCCCACCTTCGGGGGAGGCTCAGTAACAGTACGTCCTTACATAGAACGCAGAACACCGAAAGTATGCTACAAGTGTCAGGGCTATGGCCACATCGCTCGTGAGTGTGGAGTGGGCACGAGATGTCCGTTCTGCGCAGAGCCACATGAGCAATCAGCATGCCAAGCAACGAGCTTCAAGTGCGCCAACTGCAGTGGCCCACACAAGGCCTTCGACCAGACTTGATATCAATCAAGGCAAATTGCTTGATTTGGCAAGCAAATCAAGCAAGTCAAATCAAGGTAGAGGTCGCCTAAATACCAAGCAAGTCAA
>NAJN01000351.1:0-25268 GCA_005059845.1 Cryomyces minteri
TGTACACGCATCCAACCTCCCTGCTTTTCTTCTTCCTCCTTTCCATCCTTCCAGTCGCCCTCGCCCAATCGGCCACGACAGCAGCATCCCCGTCCGCCTCCACCACCGCCCAAATAAACCCGGGGAATGGCAACTATGTCTACGCCGGCTGCTACAACGAAACGACCCTTATAGCCGGTACGAGCGGTGCGCGAGCGCTGGCGCAGGGCAAAATGGTGTGTTCCTATCCTTACACTCCAACTCCGCCATCTGCCATCAACGATCCTGCACGTTGCCTCTAGAGCCATACCATACACGATCCCAGCAAGAGACTTCTCCCGCCGGCCAACACGAAACACCAGTAGTTGAGCATCCGGCTGATCCCGCATGTTTTCGTATAGGAAGCCAACGACACCACGACGGTCGCGACCTGCCTCGCCTTCTGCGGCACGCGCTACGCCGGGCTGGAGTACGGGCGCGAGTGCTGGTGTTCGGAGAACCTGAGCGCGCTGTCGAACAAGCTCCCCGACATAAATTGCAGCATACCGAGCCAGGGCAACAATTCGGAAGTCTGCGGAGGAGCGTTGACGTATGTTTCGCAACCCTTGGGTGCTACATGGTGTGAGAGAGAGGAGGTAGCGCTGATTGTGTCGGCGCTGACAGGCTGACGCTGTATAATCGGACGGGGACGGGTGCGACGTCGGAAGGGGCTGCGGGTTGGAGGACGGCGGGGGCGATGACGGGCGTTAGCGCCTTGGGGGTTGCGGTGCTCACTGGGTTTGTGCTATAGCATCTGCATGGCCATTTGGACTGGGTTCACCGCGCTTGAGCGAGCGGTGGTTGGGCGGTGTATGGAAGCATTCAATCTAGAGGGTCCTTGGGCAGGCGTCAGGGGTTAGGAAAGCCACAGAGCAGTTTTCTGCCATGCATGGTTCGTTTCCGCTTGGCTTGAGATGCTGGGACCATCTCTTGCCGCTCGAAGCTGCTTTGACGTCGCCATCCGAGACGTATATTATGGCGGGTAGCATCAGGGGTTTTCTGTCATCTGGAGTACGACTGTGGTGACACTGACACAGCGGCGTTCCAAGTGAAGACTTAAGTACACTCCGAGAGCTGCGACAAAGGCCCAACAACGAGTGCAAGAAGGAGCATGAATGCGACGGGGAAACAAGCACTCAACGAGACACATGACACTGACCACTCCGAATGAGCTCAATGCCAGGCCAGTCAAGACAGGTTGCTAGTCCTATGCATCAACGTCCTCCCCTCGCCTTCCTCCTCCGGCACCCAGCTCTTGGGGCGACGATACGTATACCCAAGGAACGCGCCCTTCTTCCTCAACTCCATGACCTTCTTCTTCAGCTGCGGATCCCTCAGCATCTTGTCTCTCGGGCGCTTCCTCTCCTTCTTCTCTTTCTTGTCGTTCTCGCCGTCCGTGCCGAACTCGTCCCGCAACAGCTGCAGCCGGTCGGCCTGCCACCGCTCGTAGTCCGGGCCGAGCAGCTCCTTCACTCTGTCCATGTTGAAGTCCGGGTCGCTGATGCCCAGCTCCTCTTTCAGCGCGTTCACCTGGTCGTCCCGCCAGCGGTCGTAGTGCGCGCCGAGGATCTCTTTGATCTTTTCCTCGCCCGCGTCGGCGTCCAGATTATCGTCCAGGCTGCGGTAGCTGGAGGAATCGGCCTCTGGCTCCGACAGGATGTCCTCTTCGTTCTCGAAGTACTTGGTGATGGACTGGCTGTCGCGGATTGTAGGCTCGAATGGCGGTCGGATGAGGTGCATTCGGCTCCACGGGATGCCTTCGAAGAATGGATGGGCCTTGATCTCGTCGGCGTCGTTGGAGTACACGTAGAGCCCGGGGTCGTTGACTGCATATCGACTCGAATGTGGGGTGACGGCTGCAACACGACGGGATCTCGCGTCGTTGCTGCGATACCTCCTTGAACACAGTCGGTGTTCCTTCTCTTGCAAGATCCTGTAGATCAAGTCCCTGACTACCGGGCTCGGAGGAGGCAGCATTTTGCATTGAGATGTGTGCGGCCTAGTATATCTGACGTTCGTGTGGAGCAGCTCCGGGAGGTGGTAAGGATGTTGCTAGTGACGTTAGCACAGGAGTCTCTCGAGACAAGTAGAGTGGATCGCTACACACAAGGATTGCCGCCTTTGTCTGCTCTCTGTCCTTCCGAAAGAACGGGGTCATACCATACAGACACTAGAAGTTCGTCAATAATGTTTCCACGAATGTGTCACAGTCTTGTACCTCGTATAAGATGATACCAATGCTCCACCAATCGCACCTGCCATCGTATACATCACCCTTGATCACTTCCGGCGCCATGTACTGGCTCGTACCTACAACACTTTTGGCCAGCTTGCGGTTTTCCGTCCTGTTACGCCAATTTAAGATGCCTTCCCTCTTGACCTCTTCATCCTCTGTGGTACATTTGCCGTGCCGAGCCCGACCTCCATGGATCACTCTTGCTACTCTGCTCGAATTCTTCTCCTTTTGGTCGTCGTCGCGGTCTTGCTCGTCGCCTTGCACCTCAATACTAAGCTTCTCCATCAACGAATAGCGATGGTTGATATAGTAGGACTGGTTGTGAGCCCAGTGGCCGTCGAAAGCGAGGCCGAAATCCGAGATCTTGAGGTGCCCGGAGGCGGAGATCAGAAAGTTGTCCGGCTTGACGTCTCGATGGATCCATCCCATCCTGTGTGCTTCTTCAACGCACAGAATCATCTCTGCGACGTACCACCTTGCAACGCCCTCGTCGAGGACGTCTTCTCTGAGTAAGAGTCCTAAGAAATCGCCACCAATCATGTACTCCATGACAAGATAGAGGTTGGTGTTGTCCTGGAAGCTAGTGATGAGAGGCACTACCCATCGAGATCCTTCTGATGCCACCAAAAAGTCCCTCTCGGCGCGTAGGTGTCCTTCCTGGCAGTTACGAAGCATGTTCGATTTGCGGATGACTTTCATGGCGTATACTTCTTTCCTCAGGTGGTCAAGATCCTTCTTGGGTCCACGGCCTCGATCGACGTCGGGTTTTGAGTTTTCGATGACCGCCGGCGTATTCTGAGGTTGTTGTGGTGACGCACGCTCTGCCAGTTCTCGTACAAGCCTCACAACGCCGAAGCTACCTTTGCCCAGAACTCGGACAACTTCATAGCCCGCTACAGAAATATCCTTTACCTTGTGCCTAGCCGCCGCCTTTGTCTTGAAGACACGTAGCTGCCGTAGGTGCTCACTCTCGGTACGAGCCCATATCCTACGAGCTTCTTGACATGCCTCCACTGGCAAGTTCATCTCGTAGAGTTGCATTTCGAGGGTTCGGCGTCTCTGCGAGCGTGGCGAAACGGGAGTCGAGTATACAGTGTTGAAGGTTGTTTCGAAGAAGATCTTGGCAGCCGTTGTCGTCTCGACTGTGGCTACTGAAGGACTGACTGGCAAAAGAGACTGTTGTACGGGGATCAGCAGGTACGGCTTGCTAGTTTCCTCGATCGAAGCAAGGCCGTTGTCTTCGATTGGTGACGAGGTGCTCTTCGTCTGGACTCGATGTCTTTCGGACCGACGAGTTGTCTCTCCCGACTGGGGCGAGCGGAGGCTGGCCGGATCGGAAAACAGAGACGTCTTGCCAGTCGAAGTCTGGCTGATGAGTGAACCACTGTTGTTGTGTAGTGAGGGATCAGTGGAGTATGTGGGACTGCTCTCGGCTGAAAGAAGCGGCTGGAATGGAGAATATTGAGGAAAGCTCTCTGCATTTGTGTTGATGTCAGACATGATCGCTCTAGCTCGTGCGTGAGCTCGATGGACGACCGTCGGATTACCGAACGTGTTTGATAACCTGTGAGACAGTCTGTGCGATAAGCTTGGAGAAGATTTGCTTTCCCGCAACCCAGAAGACGTGCTAGACTGCGGTACCTGCGCCATCGAGAGCTCCCGCTCGGGGGCGATTTCTTCTGGTGGCCCATCGAAATGTACTGCTGCCTTTGGAGACTGTATCGTAGATTCCCTCTCGCGAGCAGACTCCAGCAAAGGCTCTGTGAGCGACCTGGTCTCATCTTGGGCAGTTGGTGGTGCGACGGCTTGTCCGCTGGGGAACGACTGCGACGGGGCTAGACGCCGAAGAGGGTCAGCCGATCGTGCTGATGGTGTCGCCGTGTTCGCTGAACGCACTGTGAAGATGCGTTGCAGACAGTACCTTTCAGACCAAAAGCTAACAATAACTTCGAGCCGCCACGGCGCAGTCTAGTAACTGCACTATGGCTGGAAGACGCCTTCTGTCTGGTTTTGCGCACTGACGATGCAGAGTATTGAGTACGGTCTGGTAGAATGGTAGAGCTTTCGGCAATACGCGCTTTGGTTTCGTTTCTGAAATCGGATGTGCTTGTCCGAGCCGATTTCCTTTTCCTGCTCACACGTAGCATAGCCGATGGATTGTAGTAATACAAAGAGATGATGATATTACTGCTTGAGGTACAGCTGAAACGTGGGAAGAAGAGACAAGATTGCAAGTTCCTATAGGTAGGAAGGTCATGTCATTTGTTGATATGGCTGCTAGGGACGGAAGTCGCGACACTGCTGTCGGGAGACAACACCCCTTCGCTCAAGACAACAACTACCCTGAAGGGAAGGAAATTGAAGGAGAGGAAAGAAAGGTCGGATGAGACAGGAGAGAGTAGACGCAATTGCCACAAGAATCACACTCGTCTACAACCACTGTACCGAGCCATGAATCTGCTCAGCATCTACACTTTGTCCTTCCAGCTATATTCCCACGAACGACCAACGGAAAGACTCGTGAGCGAAAGGCTGGTTCAAACGATGCTTGCAGAATATGGTTTCTGCTGGAGAACAACTCGTGCGGGCAGCAACGCGATGTCCAAGTTGCCTGATGAATTCGCGCTTGACCAGACGGCGCATCTCCGTATCCCATGCCCAGATTTTACGTGGAACCTTCCGTAGCTTCGACCTGTCGTGGAGCTCAGCAGTGGCTTCCCGGAGGAGATTGCACCTCTCCGGGGTTGGAGATGTTAGTTCGAGCGTGAGGCATGTCTCGTCGGTCTCCGGGGCTTGTCAAAGCATGAAGTTGAAACCTATAGACTATGTTCTGCCAGAGGCCACGAATGGTCCTCCTGCGACGCGACTCGCAAGTCCAGACTGGTCCATCGAACTGAATGGACCTGCAATAGACGCTTTAACTTCACGAGGCGTGTTTTTCCTGTCTCCTTCTACGCGGACAGCCGGACACCACATCGGTGTGTATATGTACGGCATGTATTGCTTTTCTTGCTCGTGTCCCAGGAAGCGCACAACAGATGTCGCTCTGCGCCATTCTCTAAGGCCAATCCTGTTATATCGCTGTTTTGCTGGAGTCAAGGAGGTTGGTCGCATCGAGGCGGTCCAAGCCCAGCTTCCTTGTGCCCCTCTTCAGCCTCGGACAGGGATCAGCTTCACGTATATAGATCGATCCGGGGCATCCGCTATCCATTCCTCCATTGTTGACGACGGGCATTCCCACAAAGGCGGGGACAACGTCCTCTTGCTCCTCCGGAAGGGCAGGACTGGCATTGTGGACAGAAATCCAACAGCAGCCTACGCATGTTCTCGAAGTAACGTAGTGAGCGGCCCTGGTTGGCTCACACCACTCACAGCTTACACCGTACATCCGGTCTTGTGACATCTGTCTGACTCTGGGAGCTTCGTCGGAAGCATCTGTTCTTCGTCTCATCTACCCTTTCCTACAACTCTCGTCCCTTCTACTGCTATAATCGTTCCTATTACGCTTCTCACCACAGTGCTGCTCTGTCGACCATCGCAACCCGTCAGCATGCCATTTACCTCTCTTCCGTCCACTTCCTCCGTATTCCCGACCTACCTTGTCCCCTCCCTCCCTTTCCGCCGCCGCAAATCCAGCACGGACACCACAACCTCCACCGCCACGACCTCGAGCTCCTTCTCCGCGTCGTCGCCGCCCGCGCTAACCCACCTCGCCGGCTCGACGTCGCACCTGCGCTGCTCGCGCTGCCTGACCGATCTAGCGCTGGCCTCGCAAATCATCTCCAAAGGCTTCACCGGGCGCCACGGGCGCGCCTACCTCGTCTCCGCATCGTCAACAGCGTCTACCTCGCACACGGCCGCCGTGCCCCACCGCGGCCCGCCCAACCTGCCCAACACGCACGTCCACAAGGCTGTCCCGCGCCAACTGGTCACGGGCGCGCACACGGTATCGGACATCAGCTGCGCGCAGTGTGGCGCCGTGCTGGGCTGGAAGTACGTCAGCGCGGAGGAGGAATCGCAGCGGTACAAAGTGGGCAAGTTCATTCTCGAGACGAGGCGCATCTGCCGGTCGACTTGTTGGGAGGGCGAAGACGAGGGCGAGGGTGGAGTCGGGGGGTCCGGGCCGCCGGTTGAAGCGACGGGAGCGAAGGCGGACGATGAGATTGAGTTCGATAGCCAGGACGAGGATGAATGCGAGGATCTGTTCGCGGGCGTGTGGAATCCGCAGTCGGCGGCTAAGAGGCGCAAGGAGAAGCGGTTCTCTATGTTGGAAGACTGACCCGCGACGATTGAAAGGTGTGGACGGGTCCGATTGAGTAATGGCGGGCTGGTCCTTTTTGCTAGTCCTGGCGTTACCGGCCGAGCATGCCACGGGGATACGATTTACGATTTTCACACACACGGTTCGACGGATGATGGACACGACAGGTCTCGAAACATCGCTTCACTAATTTGAGAATGGAAACGGAAGCGGCGTCGGCGCACGGACGAGGACGAGTTATGCACTCAATCGCCCTTCGGTATTAAGTGCTCAGGATTTCCCTGTCGAGTTTTGCAATAGGGTCTTTGGGAACCGGAGGAACGAAGGAGGACTACAGAGACACATGTGATACCCTGCTGCTGGTCCAATAGTGCGCGTTGCTCTCTGCTCATTAGTTTAGTACACGAGAGGCATCGCTTCTCATTTTCTTCCAAGTCATTTGACGAGAGAGGGATGCATGTTCTTGTGCTTCGGAGCTACAACCAGCACCTCGACGTGCGAGGCCAGTTGTATCTTACTGTTCTACATAGGATTGAAACAGCCTTCGTAGAACGATGTTCAGAACCTAGTGCGTCTCGGTATATCTGTGACAGACGGTCACGTGACCCGCGTTTCTGTTTGCCAACCCCTCTTCACGCGCTACAACAAGCATGCTGCTGAGGTTCCTCAATACGACCTGGAGTTTTGTGCTGGACAGTTTGCTCGTCTGCCTGGAAATCAGCCGTACACCTTAGTCTGGACCTCGCTGTCTTCCTATAGTCGTGTTATACGCGCCCTGCTTCTCCAGACGATGGCCTGGCCATCTCGTTTTACGCGGTTATCGATCTGTCAGCCGCCAAATGTGCTGTTTGGTTGACGGGAACAGGTTGCGAGTGGGGCGTTAGAGCGTAGGAGTGTTACAGAGATCCGGGCGGTGAGATGTAGAGACCGCCTGCTCGGACATGAAGCCGTTCGGTCGTTTTACACACGCGGAGGAGGTCACAGATGAGGCCGCTATGTTGCGGGATCTAGGTACTGCTGATGATGGGGCAAACATTGTTTGTGAGAAAGCATAAGAAGTTGATGGCTGCTCATCCTTTGTTATTTCGGGAACGAGACAAAAAGAACACAAAGAAACTCGATGAGTATTTCAACAAAGACATTGTGTTACTGGGACTTGAGCAGCAGTATAGAACGTGAGTACGGTCTCGATGGTTTCATCGGCATGTTCTCCATGCTCCTATGGAAGACTCTTCCTCACAGAAAAGTCCATTCGCATCCATTGAGCTCCTCATTCTGAGTGTCGTGATTCTCGCACTGTGGAAGATCTTACCAGTGCAGAGCTTGCACGGTACAAAACTCAAACAGTACAGTACACAGATGAGACGGAGCTTGAGCAGGTCGAACGGCGACAGCAAAGTAGCTGAACACACACGTCCTTATCAGAAACTGTGACATACTAATCCCGAGTACTCACATAGCGAGGATGTGCTACACAGAGCAGGTGTTTCATCTCCCCTGCGGACACTTCGGCCAACAACGCTTCGTCGGCGAGCCCTGCGTTCGAGCCCAGACGAAGAATGGATGGACGACAGGATGCTGGACGACGCAAAGCTACGGGACCGCTAACAGCGGTATGTTGTGTCCGCAGTGCGTCAGACACGCTGCCCAAAGGGAGCAGTGGAGACCATTCGCGAGTGTTAGCCACATCGGCTGGGCGCATCTCCAATGGAAGGCGGACGTAAGGCAGCGATCGCAGTGTGGGCCGTGGGATACGCAAGGTGAGTCGAAAAGGAGGTTTCCGCCCAAGGATAAGGATTACAGCTCACTCAGGAATCAGGGCGGAGGATAGGCTGGTTTGGAAAGAGGTGGGTAGACGTCGGATGCCACTGAAGGTGCTGAATGTCTCCTTCCCGACAACGTCCTTTCGGACCCTAGCAAACGCAGAAAGCACACAATGGGAAAATCGTTGCCGAACGACCGTAAGGAATGCGCCTCCTAGTTCACAAACATCGTGAAGGCGAGTGATTAGGAGCCGAGCAATCGAGATATGAGGCAAACCACTTCAATGTATAAGTTGACGAAGTAATGGGAGAAACACTGGTCACGCAGGGAAGCGTCTTCATCCAAGGCCTTGCCAGCCTCGTTAGATGAGGTTTTGGAACCAAAAGTCGAAGCGAGATGACAGACTTTGTCAGCGCATTGGCTGTGATGGCGACATATGAGTATGTACTTCCGTATCTGTCCCGGCAGACCAATAGAGCGTAATGATGAGACCTACACTCGGTCTCCAACGGATCGATGAGCACATACAAGTCGCGAGCTTGTTGGAGTCGCTCCTTGATGGGATCAGAGAGATGCGATGTAGCCACGAAGGCCACTCCAGTGAACTGTCGACAGCACAGCAACCTGCTGCAGTCGGCGCAATCTGGCCGACCTAGGTGCTGACAGTGCCGACTCTCGGGTGTATTGTAGTGGTGCAGCATACTCTCCAACTGCACTGTTTAATGGCCATGACTAGGGTGCGCACACACACACATACTGTGCACACACGCACAATCCCAGCCGGCCAGGTTCCTGCTCAGCCGGCATCTCCTCAGCTGCAGGCTAGCTTAAGCTTCCGCCATCTTAGTCGCTCGGTCTTTAGATTTGGAGATCCGAGACCTCCAATACACCAACCTCGCGCCTACCAACCCGCCCCGGATCCCTGCAGACGCGCATATCTAACTTAAGATCATCGTTTGTGCTGTCTACCTTACGTCGTACACTTGAAGACTCCTACATCTTTCCGGGCATCGTCAGTGCTGTTACGATCATTGGCTTGCTCCATCGCTTTGCTCTTCGTCTCGTCCTTCTGCTCCAACGGCAACTCGCCGGTCCATTGACATATCTGAACACTTTCATCGAATAACCGCAGAACCAGTTACTACTCGAGGCACAGCTCGGCGAAAGCGCGCGTCGTCGAGTCACTCATACACGAGTTTCGCGCGGACGGAGACTTCCCAGCAGATGCTTTGCAGTCTGCCGCCATGTACCGACAAGGGAAGCCGGACGGCTACGATCTGGCTTCACCGAGAATGAGCAGGAGTCCAAGCATATCCAGCGACAGAGCGTCGATCTCTGGAGCCTCATCGTTCTTCCCCACACCGACCTCTGTCAACCCTCCTCCCGCCTATGTCGCCCTCTCCGCAGCCGCGCAGATGGTCATCGAGAACCATAGTGCGCAGATGCGGGATGCTTCCGAGGATGAAGCACCCCGAGCGAGTTCTGAGCACAATGCAAGATTCTCCGAGAACGCACTGGCCTTGGTCAATGCCTTCCTGGATCAGCTGCTGTACAGTTTCCTTTCCGCTGCCCGGTCTACTACACTTCCAGCCCTGAGACCCGCTGTAACAGACGTCTTGAAGCAGAAACTTGCGCGCGAAGCAATAGCCAGTGCGGACGAGGAGCTGGATGACCTGCTGGATGAAGGAGACGATGAGGACGAGTTCGCGACGTTACATAGTGGACAGGACGAAGCGAACAACTGGGATCTTGAGCTGGTCTGGAAAAGGACTCGCCTGAGAATCATGGTCTACACTAGGCTAGGTGAGATGGAGGATGAAGACGAGGAAAGACATGTAAGAGAAGAAGACCTGGCAAATGGCATAGACCGTCCCTTCTCGCAGAGCATGGGTCTGGTCTCGTGGGCTGCAGCAATATTTCTCACTTCCATCCTGGAGTACGTCGCGGAGCAGACGATCGCGGTTGCTGGTCAAGCTGCATATATGAGAGTGAAGAGGAGAAGCTCGCCCACTGTGAACTACAAGGAGCGGGTAGTCGTTGAGGAACACGACGTGGAGAAGGTCGCCTTGAATTCACTTCTGGGTCGCTTATGGAGGACCTGGCGAAAGGGCGTTCGAACACCTGGAGTTCATACAACATCTCGCGGAACGACTCCGACCCAGCGAAGGTACTCTTTTGTCAGCCCACTTTTCCCCCGCAGAGGCAGCTTTGGTTCCGTGGCCAGCGTAGACGACTTTCGAAGAGCCACGGAAGCTTCACCAAACCATGTACCTGAAGTTCCCGCGATAACCCACCCAGAACATATACTTGCCGCAAACATCCCACTCCCGACTAACCCCAATGACGTTAACGAGATCGAGGTTCCCGGGTTAGCAAAGCAAGGTAACGAAGAGGACAGCAGCGGCTCCAGAACGCCTACGGCCGCCACCATAAAGCGAACTTCTAGCTTAGGAATGTTCCCGAACACGTTCAATGGCCTACCACCACTGATCTCGTCGCAGCGACCTACACCAAGCCCGTCCTCGGCTGCGCGCGAGGGCGCTCCTCTCCTCCAGAGGCGACGGTCACACTCCGTGCCAACCTCAGCCTCGGCCTCATACGTCTCATCTAAGCAGCCACTAGGGTTTGAGGCTGCTGAACCAATGACTCCGGGAATAGGCGCAATACCGGGATCGTACCCCAAAGAGACAGACCGATTAACGGAGCCAGAGCAGCAAGTCGCAGCTGAGGAACCCAGAGCGGTCGCTGGTACAGGGGCTCTGCCAGTATCGTACGAGGAGCTGGAAGCTGCAGCGCCTACAGAAACGACAACGGAACCCAAGTCACACGCGGAAGAGATGAAGTCGGCTAAAGAGCCGAGTGCTCCAGTCAAAGAGCTTGCAGACCATCCAAACGACCCTGTGGATCGGTCCGAAGAGCATAAACAACAAGGTTTGGCCGCTGGTATTTTGGCGGGCGCGACAACCGTGGCCGCTGCGACAATTGCGAGCCTTGTCGGTTCGAGGGATAGAGGACATCTGGTCACGGACTCCGAAGAACACCACGATACCAGGAAGTCGCTCATAGGGATGAAGTCCGCACCGACTTCGACCGGTGAGGGAACACCACCAGAAGCATCTTGGAATCTGGAGACTAATAGTGATCTGCAACGATCCACAGTGACGGATTCTCAGGCCGTACGGCGCACGTCGCGCGACTCTGCACACAGCGCTCGCAGCAATCAGTCTTACTCACTCGGTGAGACGCCGCAGGTAATGCAAGCTGAAGGGAGGGCAGTTGTGGAGGGAGTGCGAGATGCGAGCGGGGCCCAAGTGGATCCAACAGCAATCGGGGTGGCACGAACTTCAAACATGTCAATACCAGCAATCCCCTTGCCTCCCTCGCCTTTGAGCCCGGTGTTCGGAAACACGCGCCAGGAGCGCGATGCAACCGAAAGCAATCTGGAGGGTCGCTTGGTGAAGAACGGTAGGCCCGTTTTGGCTGCGCAACAAGGGGCAAGGAAACAGAGCAGCCCTGTCGAATATGCGCCCTCATCTGAAGCCGGCACAGCTGATGCTGCGATCTCTCCATCTGACTTCCTCGCCTCAAGATCACTCTCCTTCGGTTCTTCGCCTCTTGTTCCCGTGTTGGAGAAGGGCGAATCGCCGACGGCATCAAGGGCTGGTACTTACCTGTCGTACAGGCCGGATGCGCAGAGGTCGGAGTCCAACTTGACAGCGGATACACAACCTGGCGCGTCAAGCATGGGAACCGCCATGTCGCTAGCCTCTAACCGGACCGAGTCCAACGACAGCTTCACGAACAGCACCCTGAGACCTCAACCACTGTCAGTGCAGGCTCCTGGAAGCCTCATTCCCTCTGCCGCAATGGTTCCACCACCTCATAGGCTGACCCCTCCTGGCCTGAACTACAGTGTCAATGGCTCCAACTCAAGCCTTGACTCGCAAGGCATGGCTTCTGTACATTCATCTGACGTCCGCCAGCGTGATTTTGACAACTTACTCAGAGGCGAAGAAACAATGAAGTACACGGCAACTCCTCCCATGACGAGAGACAGCGAGGCGAGTCATCCATCATGACAGTGAATAAACGCCAGCTGACTTCTTATAGAATGACGACCAGCTTTGGCACAAAAACGGTTCTTCAACATTGATGGCGCCTTCTATACCTACACGGCTGAGTACTCACAATGTAGTTGCTCCATCGCCAACGGGCGGGTCGTCCGACAGGACGTCTACCATCACATCGAGTTACGAAAGGATGGCTACGGCAGCTTCGAACTACAACGAGAGGACATCAACCATGACATCTAACTATGATGAGAGGACTTCCACGATGACGTCGAACAGAGAGAGAACGTCTACCATGAAATCCACATCATCAAGACAGTCAATTTCTCGGCCTTCACCACAGAACGTAGTCCCCTTTGCCAAAAGTGGACTGCTCGCACGGGAGCCCAGAATACAGAGCGAGTCAACACGGGATTTTGCCGACTTCATCCGATCAACTGGGCCGGACAAGGAACAGAACATTGCACTGCCACTGTTAGCCAACCGGTCCATGACCTCGCTGCACTCCGCGCAGGGTGTCAGACCATCGACGACAGGTGGTGCGTCGTCAAGGTCCAATCAGAATCAGAACCAGAACCAGGACTTCGTCGGGCAATCCCCAAATAGGCGACACAGTACGGGCAAGGCGTCCGTGAGCTCGCTGGCGGACCCTCGACGCAAGTCGCAGGATATACCGCCAGTGCCTTCTCTGAAGAACAGAACCAACATGCAGCCACGCGGTCCGACGGGCGGAGGCAGCGGCAGTAGTGGTCTGGCAGACTTCATCCGCAACGGTCCCCCTGGCCCACAATCCAACGGTTCACAACCTAACGGCGAGCGGCGCAACTCGAGGAGTGCTGCGACTCCTAGATCGACAATGGACTCTGCCGACCTGAACGGCCTCGTGAATGATCGACCAGGCGACCGTGCTCCCAATACGAATCTGGGAGCAGTGGAAAGAGCAAACGCGGGGCCCAGCAACCGCGACAGCGTGCAGTCTGCGCGCGCCTCAGCAGGGTCCCGTGCCGGTACTGGCCTACCCAACGGCACCTCCAACGCGCGCCTAGTCGCCCAGCCCGCACACGCAGCTCCGGTGCAGCGGCTCGAGCCTCCGGAGTCGCGAATGCCCGTCCGGAAGCGGTCGCGGGTCAAAGACCCGTACGCCATCGACACGGAAGACGAGGATGACGACCTGCTAATGGCGATGCCGAAGCCCAAGGCGCGGCACGAGGAGAACCTCATCGACTTCCTGCGCAACGTGCCCCCGCCCACCGTCAACCAGCCGCCGGCACTGACCAACAGCACCACCAGTGGCCGCACCATCCTCAACGGCACCTTGCCCGCCCAGCGCGGCCCCAAAGGCCCTCCCGGCCCCGGCCCCGGCCCCGGCCGTCCCGCCTCCGCCTCCACCACCTCCCTCTCCCTCAACGGCACGACGACCATGCGACGCGCCTCGCTGACCTCCTCCGCCGGCGCCAGCAGCGCGCCCTCGGCCCGCCCCGCGCACATCACGAACCAAGTCTCCTCGGGCAACTCGATCCCCAAAGCCGGCCCGGGCGGCAGCGGCAGCGGCAGCGGCAGCAGCAGCAAACCCGGCGCGGCCATGGCGCCCCGCTCCGCCGGCAGCAAGGACGTCAAGCAGGCCCGCCTCGACGCCTTCCACCCAAACGACCTCGCCGACTTCCTGCGCTCCTCGGGCCCGGAGGCCGTCAACCGCGTCAACCCGGCGTACGCGAGCGGCGCGCTGCACGCCGCCTACGACGACGACGACGACGAAGAGCGCAGCCCGCACGCCGGCGGCGGGGCGCCGGCGCCGCCGCCCACGGTCGGCAGAGGCCCGCGCGAGGCGCGCAAGGCCAAGAAGTTCTGGCGCAAGCGCACCTATCTGGACATGCCGTGAACGCGGCCGGGCCTTTTTCTGGGTCAGATGGGGCCAGGGCAAGGCAGGGGTCCCCTTAATGCGGAGGTAGGGGGACGAGGACGTGGATAGGGGCACGACTTGGCTGGGGCGATGGCGATGGCGATGGCGGTGGAAAACGCGATCTAGGGCTTTTGACGATTTAATCTGGATATACGACGACCATGTATGCACGCCACGTTTGTTGTCAACCACGGCGGCTGTGCGATCTATATAGCAACATAGCCCCGATGGATACCCCAGATCGGGATGGGCCGGTCGCGAACTGTAGAGTGGTCAGTGGAAGCCGAGTACAGCAAAGCGCGCGTGCTCTTTTCTTCGTGCGGAGAGTCGGCTGTGCACGATCAGTTGCAGGAACGTCTGCGGCGCCGGAGGGTACGATGCTCTCGTCAACGAAGCTCTCTTCGCCCTGCTCTTCTTGCCTCTCGGTCTCTTCTCTCCGGGCTCCTGGCTCTCGTTCTCTCCCCCACCGCTGCACAGCCCATCTCGTCTTCCTGGACTTGTTGTGCTCCATTCGAGCGCCTCTCCCGTCTCGACGGTACTTCGACACAGTGGTCGCGTGACCTGTTCGAGAGACGTCGCGAACACGGCTGTGGGTTCGTGTTCGGCAGCAGAGACGGCGGCTTTTGCTCCCTGCAGGCAGAGCCTCGAGCGTCGGATGGCTGCTCCACGGAACACGTCGCATTCCCACACAGCAGCGCGCGCGCTTCCGCGAGAGCACCCGACACTTTTAAGGTACCGACGGGCCGCGGTGCACCGAGGTCGAGCATGTCTGTTTCGGCGCTCTCGCTCGCACGCGCATTACGTGGAGGTTGCCGTAAAGGGGACGTCGCTGATTGGTCGCGATAAGGGCGACGCCGCAACAGGCCTAGTAGCTTGTGGCTGACGCCTCTCGGCGGTGGAGCTGAAGCCGTGCGCGGGTCAACGGGGAGGTGCCGCCGTCGCGCATCAGTGCCATTTCGAGGTTCTTGCCTGAAGAGTCTGGGTAGACAACAGACGACGCAAGTCGATGCTGTGCGTTGGGGATGTGCGGTGCAGCGGCCTGTCTGCGTGCGAGCGATGTCGCAGAGCACGAGCTACCTTCTCCCGTTGACTTCCCTTGACGGAACCCACGTCTCGCAGCTCTAGCTCGAGCAAGCGACGGAAGAAGCTCGCCTGCCCACGGCTTCTTTCTGGACTTCAGGGTTCCGGGCGAACGCGGATGATGCAGCAAGCCATCGAGCTTCTCCCTAGGCCCTCGGCCCCAACGCTGCTTTCTTCCACTGTGGGGAAGACGCCGAGTGTTGGAACGCCTGCATGCACGAGACGAGCTCGCCGAGGGGGAGGAGCACGGAGGAGAGGCCCGTGTGGGGATGTGCAGGCCGGCTTCCTTTGCAGGACGGCCGGCAGATGGCTGAGTCGTACGCAGAACAACGAACTTGCCTCGCTCGAGATGAGTAGAGAAGGCCGTTGCTGTGCGGTGCCGTTGCCGGAGCACAGAGCGGAACAGGTCGAGCTGGCGCTCGCATGCAGGCACCGGTGCATTTGTAGCTGCCATGTTCCGGCTTGCAGGGCAGGGACAAGCGTGCTGGATGCCCAACAACAATGGTGTAAGATAGGGTAGGGTAACGTTACTTTTCCTTCTCTCTTCCACGACGCTGCCGATGATGGCCGCGAGGGTTGGCGGTGGGCGGTTGGCGGTGGGCGGTGACAGAAGCATTCGGGTTCTGGGGTCGGGACTGACAAACAGCTTCCCTCGACCGCGTGTCCGCCGGCCAATTGCACGGCATCTGGATGGCGCCCGGGTCAGACAGCTGCGTCGTTTTGCGTCGTTTTGCTTCTGGGAGGTAGCTGCCTGTCAAGCTTGGGGCAGATCGCGTGCGGCAAGGGGAAAACAATTGGAATCCCAGTCCCAATCGCACTCCCACCCATTGCCTGGCCTCCGCTGCCTTGGCTCGCCTTGCCTCAGCCACAGTGGAAGTCTTTATCTCGCCCGCCGCTTGACCTAGATACTGACCCATCCCCGGCCTCGCGACCAGTATTTCCACTCAACAACATCCCTCTTCCTTCCCTTCGTCCTTGACCTCACTCCGAGCATCGTCCCTGCAAAAGCCCCCATTCTGCACACTCCACTCGCCCTTCACGCACACCGCACGCTGACACTCGACACGCACCGCAGTCATGGTATGGTCTCGTGCGCCTTCTCACAGCACAGTTGCCCGGCGATCTGACCGTCTTGCAGGCCGAATCTTTCACAATCTCCAACACTGCGAATGTAAGCGAATCCAGAGCCGGCGGCCTCTCTGGATCTACACTGACGTGTGCGCAGCTGCAAAAATACTTGAAGCTCGATCAGAAGGGATGTGTTATGGCAGAGTACGTCTGGATCGACGGCTCCAACGGTGTCCGATCCAAGAGCAAGGTCAGTCGCACCCAGCACGCAGCACTTGCCATACTCGAGAGTCGATTCACATGGGCTTTGATGCCCATTCTTCCAGCCTTTGCTGCTTTTTCGCGCTTATCTGCCAGCGCCCGGCGATAGGCAAGCCACACAACGCAAGCACTTTGCGCACACCACTCCGCTGAGCCGCTGACGCGTTCTTGCAACTTGTCTCGCACAGACATTGGACTTCAATACTGACACGACACTCGTTGCACTCTAGACTCTCAAGAAGAAGCCGAGTAGCGTAGACGAGCTCCCAGAATGGAATTTCGACGGTTCATCCACCGGCCAGGCCCCAGGCGACAACTCCGATGTCTACCTCCGCCCGGTCGCCATGTACCCGGATCCGTTCCGCTTAGGCGACAACGTCCTCGTCATGTGCGAGACCTGGATGTCCGATGGCAAGCCAAATGCGTACAACTTCCGCCACGATGCGGCCAAGCTTATGGCGGCGCACGAGAAGCACGAGTTCTGGTTCGGTCTCGAGCAAGAGTACACCATGCTCGACTACGACGGATGGATCTACGGCTGGCCAAAGAACGGTTTCCCAGCTCCTCAAGGTCCTTACTACTGCGGTGTTGGGACCGGCAAGGTCTTCTGCAGAGACATTGTTGAGTCACACTACAAGGCCTGCTTGTACGCCGGCATTGAGATCTCCGGGACAAATGCCGAGGTCATGCCAGGTCAATGGGAGTACCAAGTTGGACCCTGCACTGGAATCTCGAGTAAGTCGCGTCCTGATTCCGCTCGCGTGCAAGATCGCGGAGCTGTGAGCTGATCAGCATGGCAGTGGGTGACCAGCTCTGGATGTCTCGCTTCATCCTCCACCGCGTCGCAGAAGAGTTCGGCGTCAAGGTGACATTTGCGCCAAAGCCCATTCCGGGTGACTGGAACGGTGCCGGTCTCCACACCAACGTGTCTACCGCAGAGATGCGCGCAGAGGGTGGCATGAAGGCTATCGAGGCAGCAATGGAGAAGCTCAGCAAACGCCAAAAGGAGCACATGGAAGTCTACGGAGAGGGCAACCTCGCACGCATGACAGGAGCACACGAGACAGCCAGCTACGACAAGTTTACCTGGGGTATCGCCAACCGCGGCGCTTCAGTTCGCGTCAACAGGCAGTGTGCGGAAGAGGGCAAGGGTTACTTTGAGGACAGACGTCCAGCGTCCAACGGCGACCCATACCAGATTACCGGTATAATCGTGGAGACTGTAAGATCGCCTCACCATCTCGTGTGCGACACTTGGCTAACTCTTCAAATAGCTCTGCGGAAGTGTAGATGGCTCAGACGTCCACCAGAAGGTCATGGATGCCAAGCCAGTGGAGGTGGACATGGTCATCCCCATTTCTAAGCCATGACCGTTCGGATTGTCGATTCATGCGCGTGCTTCTTATCACATTGACAAGGGGGAATCAACAGGGGGGTTTTCGGATGCGTCACAAGCTGCTGCAGACTTAGACAAGCGAAGTGCCTTCACGGGAGCTAGAGGGTGTCACAACATGGAGTCTCATCGCTGAAATTGCGTTAATCAGATGTCGGTACTGGACACGATTCGATCTTACGTGCAAGAACCCGGTCTACACGGTGGGCTCTCGCGCTGTGACTGTGCGCCTAGAGTAGATGCGCTACCCTCACGTGTTTGTGGACTTCCTCATTTGATTCGCGTACGAATATTCGACGCGTGTCGAACCCACGAGATGCCCTTTGTGCTGCTTCGACAGATGCCATGGATGGAAGCAAGGAAGGAAGGAAGGATGGATGGTCACTCTGTCCCGACGCGAGTCAAAGGCAGTTGGGTTTGTCGTAAAGCATGACTCGATCTCACGTTTCCACGACCAACCCACACACACACAACAGCGCACCCGTACCTCGACCATGCAACACACTCGGCGCTGGATCTCAGAGATTGTGCGCTGAGCCATGTCCAACTTGACCGCATCCAGCTCGCAAGCCGCCAAAAACCCACCCCACCACCCCCTCGCGGCGCAGAATGCCTCCACGCCGACTACTTCCTCCGCCCACTTGAGCGCCGCGGCGTTCTCCTCTCCAGCGCCGCGCGGCCTGCCTTCTCCCGCTGCTCACCGCGCACAAGCCGGCAAATCGCCGTTCGCCCACGGCGGCCCCACGTCCAGCGCCATGGCGCGGGTCGGTGGGAGCGCAGCGGGTTTGGCTGGGAGCTCGATGGGCGTCGCTGGAAGCTCGCCCGCGGCCGGGATGCTCGACTTTGCATCCGAGGCTGGGTTGGGCATGAGCTTGGGCGGCCTGGGCGCTCTGGAGGAGGGCGTGGGCATGGGGATTAGTATGAGTGGGATGGGAATGAGCGGGCTCGGGTTCGTCGCTGGATCCCTGGGGGGAAGAGACAGTGAGGACGAGCGGAGGAGGAAGTTGGAGGGTGTGTTGGCGACGCTGAGGAAGAGGCCTGGGCGGGTCAGCGAAGAAGCCGTGGAGAGGCTGGCGAAGAGCTATGGGCTCGATTGCGCGTATGACTCGGACCACGGCGTTGGCCCGTTGATGATAGCTGGGGAGACGGTTGTTGTGGAAGTAGGTGCCCCATGCTCCAAATGCACTCTGAACGGACGACTTTGCTGAGCACCCTGCAGGTAGACATCAAGCCCGGCATGCCACGGAACGTCAGCTTGTCCTTCCCGTTGGCATCCCAGGCCTTGGAAGCCCACGCCGAGTCCGCGGCCAGGATCCTGCAGGACGACCTCACGCCCCCACCGGGTTCGACAAGCATCGAGACCAAGCTGGACGCCTTTGCGAAGAACCTGGAGATCTTGGCGAAACTGGACAAGCTCAGTCCGACGCGCGACATCAACTGCTACGAAGCGATCGCGGGCATCTACACGAGCCTGAGGAGGCTGTTCGAACACGAGAAGAAGGCGGCTATGGCTCTGATGGATGCTTCACGCGGCAACGTGGAGGAGAGGGCGGAGAGGGAGGTCATGTGCAAGAAGAGCGGCCGGCCGCGGATGCATGCTGGCAAGAGGATTGGCTTGGCCGTCGAGTACTGGATGGACTGCCGGCACATTACTACCAGCAAGCCTGGTTCCGACAGACCTCCTGCATCACGATCCGGCCGAGCAATGGACGTCGACGAGGGAAGGCCCAAAGCGAGCGACGACGGCAGCAAGATCTTCTCCGTCCGCATCGAATGCGAGACCTCACCCGCCCAGCTCTACCCGTCCTTCCGCGTCTCCGACAGCTGGATATCGTCGCGGATCGAAAAGCCCGTGTCGGAATCGACCGACGCAAACGACCTCTTCAGCACCGCCCCGCTCCTCGACTGGCTCGAGCCCCCACAGACCTACATCGCCTCGGACACCGCCGGCCAAGCCGACGCGCTGGCCCTCGACCCGGCCCTGGGCAAGCTGCCCGACGTCCGCTTCGTCGCCAAGCTCGAGCCGCCGCTCGTCGTGCCGCTGCAGACGGCCATGGCGCTGCTCGAGAGCGTCGGCGTCGCCATCGCGCAGGAGAGCGTGCGCGCGACGACGTACGAGGGCCTGCTGCTGCGGCCGGAGAGCCAGCGCGCGCCATACCCTTCGGCCGCCGCCTCCGACATCGGCAGCGACCGGCTCGTCTGGGCCGTCGACGCGGACGGGCAGGCGCGGCCGCGGAGGCACGTCGGCAGCCTGTTCGGGCCCGAGGTCGAGTACGGCCGCGTGCTCGACGAGATCCCCTTCACGCACCCGAGACAGCTCGTGCGCATCCTGCCGGTGCTGAGACAGTTTGCGTGCCTGGGCGAGCTGCTGCGGAAGAGCTTCGCACCGGCACCGGCACCGGCGCCGGCACACCCAGCGTCTCGACGACAACGCCGACCTCACGGCGTCGCCACCGCGTCGTCCAACGACTCAACAACACCACCGCGTCCCACGCCGCCGCTCGGCCTCGCCGACCTCCTCCGCCCAGGCAGCACGCGACCGAAAGACGGCACCGCCACCAGCACCGTCAACACCAACACTGTCGCCAACACCGACAACAACAACAACGTCGCGCTGGACGTCACCCTCTCCACCTCCCCGCTCCCAGCCCTCGACCTAACCTTCT
The DNA here is from genome assembly GCA_005059845.1 of Cryomyces minteri. NCBI lineage: Eukaryota > Fungi > Ascomycota > Dothideomycetes > Cryomyces > Cryomyces minteri. Next base: position 20,718 of record NAJN01000351.1, read on the forward strand.
CCCTCCCCGCTCTCGCCCCCGCCAGCGCCACGCTGCACATCCGCCCGAACGCGGACGTGGCCGTCGCGGCCGCGACCTTCGTCGCGCGGGGCGCGGGAGACGGCGACGACGACGGCGCTGGAGTCGGCATGACAGGCGCGCACGACAACGAGCCGGAGCTGCGCACGCTGGCCAGGGCGCTGGACGTGGCGGCCGACCTGGACGTGTGGGTCGAGTGGGTCGGGCGGCGGCACGCCTCTGGATCTGGGGCTCGAAAGCGACGGGCTTGAAGCGCGGGGGCAAGAGGGAGAGAGAGAGAGAGAGAGAGAGAGAGAGAGGATGGAGGGACGCAGGCGGCATCTGACGCCCCCCCCCCCCCGATGTCTGTGCACGCGTGGCTCCGTTCTTGACGTGTGGGCGCAGGGGAGGGTTGCCGGAACGGGCTGCGTGTGCCGGGGTTTGGCGGGTTAGATCGTTGCTTGTACTGCTGTGCGGATTGGGGACGGGGAAGCTGGGTGTCGGGGGTGGCTTTGTGGAACCAGCCCGTTCGTCTTTTGCAGCGCCCAACAGCTCGTCTCGTCCCGACCGAACCACTCTCTCTGTCTCTGTCTCTCTCTGCCCTTGTCCCTCTGTCCTGTCTCCCCCGCCCCTCTCCTCCCCAGTATCGGACCGCGCCGACTCCCACTCAATCAACCGGCTCGCTCTTCAACCCCGCCACCGCCTCATCCCCACCGCGCGAACGCGACCCCGCCCTCGCATCCGTCGACCACGCGACCCGGCCTACAGCGACAGCGACGGGGATCGCTACTGCGGCCACGTCAGCAGGCGGAGCGGCGATGGCGCGACGCCGGCTGTTGTGCGTGCTGCGTCCTGTCTGGCGGCTCGTGCCGTGGGTCGCGTTCGCTGTGCCGGCTGTGCTGCTGCCGTCGTTGTCGGCATTGTCGCGGGCGGCGCGCACACGCTTGCGAGGGGGCGGGGCGTCCGCGGGCGTGTTGGCGGCGGAGTCGTCGTTCCCGACGGCGCGGCTGTTGGACGCGTGGTTGCGCGTGTTGGATGCGTGGTCGACGGCTTCGCGCTGCCACCGCTTGACAACTTCGTCGTCGGCTCGGTTCTCCATGCTGTGGAAGGACGCGTGGTGGCTGCAGCCGTCGCAGTCGAAGGAGGATGAGATCTTGTGGGGTTGGGTTCGTCAGGGCTGCGCTGTGGAAGGGTGTGGTAACGAAGGGGGAGGGGATGGGTGGGAGCTGTGGTTGGAGAGACCAGGCCAAGAGTGGAGAGGGGTGAGCTAGGGACTTACTTTGAGAGGATGCACCATGAAGCGCAGACAGGAACAGTTGTTGCTCAGGAGGGACGGCTTGTGGTTGCAGCGGCCGCGGGGTGGGACGTAGTTCATAGAGGACCAGATGCTGTTGCTGGGGACCGTCGCCATGATCGTGTCCGATGGGATGGGTGAACGATCAGGAGGGCTGGAGAAGAACGGCGAACATGTCCCTTCGTCTGGTGTCTAGTCCTGTGCTGTCCCGTCTTGGTCTTCTGGCGGTCTAAGCCTGAGTCGTAGAGCAAGGGCGGAGGTGTTGCATGATTTGGTTGTCGGAGGTGGGATGGACGTACCTTATAATACATTATTATGTATGTTCTCGTGGTTTTGGAAGCGCGCTGTCACGTGTGCATCTGAAACCCTGCCACTCCACTTCTCTCGAACTCTGGAGCTTTGAACACCGCAACCTGCTCGCAGTCGCAACCTCTCGCTGCCCGTCCACCAATACCACAACCCTTCCACCACCGTCGCCGTCATGCCAAAATATAAGTCTCTTCCTCCTCGCCGCCCGAGAAGCCCTGACTGACCGCCCGTGCACTCTTCTGTAGGTCCATGTCTGGCACATCGCTCGAGCTCTCTCACTGACTCCTCCTCCAAGGCGACTACTGCGATGTCTACCTCACGCACGACTCGATGAGCGTGCGCAAAGCCCATAACAGCGGGCGCAACCACCTCCGTAACGTCGTCGACTACTACCAACGTACGCCTCCTAGCCCTTCCACCCCCCGTCCAGCGCCTCCCCTTCGCCCCTCCCTCACCCAATCCTTCGCACGCACAGTACACCCAGACTCACAGTCACGCAGAAATCGGCCACGAAAAAGCGCAAAGCGTCATCGACTCCATCACATCCTCGTACGCGGCCGAGGGCCAAGCGGGCGCGAACCCCATGTTGCAAGGCAGTGGCCCCATGGCGCCAGGCGGAGGAGGAGGCTTTGGAGGACCGCCGCCGGGTTTTGGGTTTCCGGGTGGAGCGATTCCACCGCCGCCTTTTGGGATGCCAGGAGGGCCGCCGGGGCCGGGTGGAGGTGGGTGCTGTCTTTCTCTATGTTATCTCGTCTCCTCTCCTACCCTACTCCGAGTCCTTCTATCCTCTCCTTTCCTACACCCTTGTCCTCTTTCAAAATCCATACGCTTCCCCATTCCATCGTCGTACTGACACAACTACTCCACAGCTGGACGCGGTCTCCCATTCCCCCCGCCAAACGGTCTCCCCTTCCCCCCGCCGCAAGGAATGCCCTTCCCTTTCCCCCCACCACAAGGCATGCCACCTTTCCCCATGCCACCAAACGCAAACGCGGGCTCGCCGCCCCAAGGCTTGCCGTTCCCCCCACCAGGCGGCCTGCCCTTCCCGCCACCAGGTGGCCTGCCCTTCCCGCCGCCCAACATGGGCCCCAGTCCCCTTGGTGCAGGATTTCCGCCGCCGGGGTCGGGCCCGCCAGGGGGGATGCACCAGGGTTGAGTAAGAGAGCCGCCAGTTGGGCTTTGGGGTTGTGTGTCGGTGAAGTGGAGGATAAGGGCTTTGGATTCGTTGTCTGCGTGCATTTGCCGTGTTCGTATCACCGGCACGGCGTTGCTGTGGCTAGAGAAGAGAGGGCCCATAGCCTGTCCTTCTTAGGACTCCGAATTCTTCCGAGGGGCGTTTGCTTGCACCGTGGAGCCATTTGGTCGCTGATACCGGTTGCTCTGTCTTCCCGGGGAAGGTCATCAGCGTTTCGAGCAAGAATTTGTGGCATCTTCAAAAGAGCGAGAGCCTCAACTTTCAGAGAAAAGAACGGAGGGTTAGAGCCGATCAATCAAACACTGAGCACAAAACAGTAAGCTGTGGAGCGTTGTGAATGTATTTTCGTGAGAAGTGAACCGCATCTGTGTCTTCGAGATCATCTCCTCTTCGCAACCCCAGGCGACCACGCGGCAGGCTCCCAGTTCTCACTCGGCCCACCCCTCTGCACCTTGAACGGGTTCTCCTCCCTGGCCTCCTTCCTCCTAGGGGTCTCCCTCGTCTCGCCTCTGAACCGTCCCTTGTCCACCTCCACCCCGTCGGCCGCCTCGCTCACCTCCTCCGCCGTGCCCACCACACTCCGCACGCCCTGTTTCGCCTCCGGTTCTGTCTGTGGCGCGTAGCCACCGGGGTCCTTGACGCCAATGGCCGGCTCGGGCTGCTGTTTGCTCGGAGCGTCGAGGAACGACGGCACGGACGCCCAGCGCTCGTCGGCCTTCTGCGCGAGGTACTTCAGCTGCGCTTGCCGCGAGACGTCGTACTGTTGCTCTTCGAGGCTGGGCGGTGCGCCGCGCGTGTGCCGCAGCCATTGGTGCCACTGCGGCGTGTACTTGATGTCGGAGTAGTAGAGCTTGGGGTTTGGCCGTGCCATGCGGCGCAGGCGGTTCGTGTTGATCTGGTCCTTGAACTCCCAGAAGGTGTTGCCGGCGAGGTCGTAGCCTGGACGTTGTTGGTACGGGTCTGTTGTTTTCGACACGCCTTGATGCCTGAGGGATCACTGACCTGCGAGCCATTGCCGCCGCCACGGCAGCTTGAGCGCTTTCCACCGAAGCCAGAGCTGGCGGATGGGACCGGGGCGAGACGACATTGAGGACATGTTTCGAGACGTGCGGGTGTGTAGATGCGAAGAAAACAGCTCCAAGGTGGCTCACGAGATCCCACCGTCAAGCATTCGTGCAGTTCTCGGTGACGTTGACGCATCCCGGGCTTCTCTTGCCGCATCCCCCGCCAAAACACGCACCACTTGCATCAATACACAGTGTACCATTGTCTGAGTGTAACGGTATGTTACGTGTAAGACTCGACAAGGCCTCGACCTACTATACACCACCGCTACCCCGTCATATATCCATTCCCATACGGAGACGACCGCTGCCGTAACGCGCCTCTTAGATACTCAGCCGTACCCCTCCGCGTAAGCGCATTCGCCATAAGGGGGTGAAAGGGGAACCGTTTGCACCCCGACTCGACCCTCTATCCCTCGAAGACGCATTCCGAGACATTCGCAATGGCTTCAGTAACATCTCTGGACCAAGACATGCGTAATCTGCGTCTCTCCAGATACACTCCGCAGGCCGCGAACGAGGTCAGATCGTGGATCGAAGACACGTTAGGGGAGAGCCTCCCAGGTGGAGACTTACTAGATGCGCTGAAGGATGGGGTTGTGCTGTGCAAGTATGCTGTTGCCATCTCCCTTGGCCCTGCAGTACAAAGGCCGTCGCTAACAGTCCGTCACCCAGACTTGCGAATTTGGCCA
>NAJN01000352.1:0-13784 GCA_005059845.1 Cryomyces minteri
CACAGACTACACCCAATGGCTCATTCCGCACGATCTTGAGGAAGCCGTCTTCTTGTGGGAAGGACTCGCCTGCGAACTTGTCGATCCAGCCTGCGTTGTATTTGAATGTCTGTTCACTCAATATTAACCCACGACCAGAGCAGCGATTGGGGGCAAAGCATACCTCTACAATCAACCCAGTCTCGAACTTCCCAAACGAGCCGTATGGAGCCCCAAGAGTGATCCTGGTCAGCTCAGCCAGGGCCTCGCCATGCTCCTCAATTAAGGCAGCAAATCTGAGCATGATGTCCCGTCGCTGAATCGGTGGCATTCTCTTCCACGCCGGGAACGCCTTTTCAGCTGCCTCAACAGCAGCATCAACATCTTGTCCACCTGCCAGAGCCACATTGTCGGCGACTAACGACCCATCTTTGGGGTTGTATGCCGAGAGTTTCTTCTTGTTCTTCGAGTCGACGTACTCGTTGTTGATGAACAGCTGCTTCGGCAGGTTGGACTTTGAGAAATTGAAAGCCATTTACACAGGACAGTACAGGAAAACTTGCAGTCATTCTTACACCGTGGGAAGAAGCTGGAAGTTGTCGATCCTGCTCCCCATCATCTTGAGCAGCATCTCGCTCCATGAGTCGCTACGGGCCACGAAAGGCCTGTGACTGAGTCGTGTTTGCATGGGGAGGAACTCCCGTCGCCGCTTCAGCTTTTCCGCCGTCTCCTTCGAGCGACCCGACCCCAGCACAAACCCCGCACCCCGCACCCCGCACCCCGCATTTCCTGACGATGCAGGGTCTTCGGGCTAGTTGCAGCTTCTCACACGGACATGTGGACATGTTTTACCGCTCGAAGACTGCTGTGCGACGCGTTGTGGATGACTGCATTGCTTACACTGTAACCTGACACTGACGACGTGCATAGTACGCTCGCTGACGTGGAGCCAGCCGAGAGCGATCATCGACAGCATCTCCAGGGCCACAGCATTGCATGCTTCGTACCTGGATTGCCGGGAACCATAACGTGTATATCATCCAATTGAATTGCTGGGGTTGGGAAGGAGGACCATCGACGACGATACGCCATCTCTTGGGTCTAACGAACACAACAAAATGGTCTCTTTAAATGGAGATACCTCCACCGCCACCAATGTCTACGACGCGGATATGACGAAGGTCGCACTGATCACAGGCGGAGGTATGGTTTCTTCTTTCTGAGCTTCGACTCCTAAGGTAGAGCGAAGGAGGGTTCTGACGTACGCAGCCAGCGGTATGGGTCTTGAGGTTGCCAAAGCACTCTCGAAGCGGGGCGGCTGGCAGATCAACCTGCTCGATCTCAACGCCGAGCGTGGCGAGGAAGCCGCATCCTCCCTTGGGAAGACGGCAAAGTTTCACCAGACGGACGTGGGTCAGTACAAGGCTCTCTCGACGACCTTTGACAACATCTTCAAATCACACGGACGCCTTGACTTTGTCTTCGCGAACGCTGGCGTTGTCGAGAGAGACAGCTTCTACGCCCATCACCCTTCTGGTGCCGGACCACCACCAGCACCGGACTTGCGCAGTGTTGACATCGACCTAAAAGCTGTGATCACGACAAGCTACTTGGCACAACACTACTTCCGCTTGTCGCCGGAGAAGGGGAAGGGCACAAACCTAGTCGCCACCGCTAGTTGTGGAGGGTTCTATCCGGTACCATTTGGTCCAATGTATTCGGGAGCAAAGCATGGCGTCATAGGCTTCATGCGGAGTATCGCGCGCAACTTCTGGAAGAACGACGGTATTCGTGTGAATATAATCTGTCCTGGCTCTGTCCGGACGAACCTTCTTGAGTCTTCTGCCTGGGACATGTTCAAGCCGGAGTGGTTTGTGCCGATTGAAAAGATCGCCGAGGTCGTGTTGATGTTAGTAGACGGATACGATGAGACCGAAGGACAGATCAGAGACGCCAGCAAGGAGCCGTTCTGGGGCAAAGCCGTGGAGATCTCCGGAACGAGGCATTATTTCAGGGACCAGCAAGAGTATTGCGACAAATACATGAGAGACTGTATGGAGTCGATGAATGGAATGGAGAACGTATAATCAATGAGACGGGGCCTCGACTCCTGTTATTGAGTTCCTTCAGAATATGCGTTGATGCTTGGAATCTACTGCTGCTCTGAGGAGCCTCGGAGCCACCTAGTGGCCCACGATGTAGTCGTTGTCTTCTGTTTCAGCGTAGAAGATTGGGGGCTCACTGTCATATCGACTGCAATCGCCCTCGCCCGGAACACGATCATCCGGCTTGACGTGGCGCGTCTTGTGCCACTGAGCTGTCCCTCGTGTTGTTATTCCGCGAGCAGGATTAAAGACAAAATCTCTTCTTAACCGAGGGAGTCATGCAGGGTCGAACTCGTGAGATCAAGTGCTTCTTTCTTGAGCCGGACTTCTTCCCACACACTCTCACTCGAGACCTGACAGTAGTTGTCCTGCCAGGCAATCTCTCTCAGGCTCTCTCGCATCTCGTCCCATGATCCTATACCAAAGTCTGTAACGACCTCCACGAGCTCTCCAATATACAAAATACGCTCTGGCATCTTAGCTGCAGAAATAGCCCCGACGGTGAGCAGCCATAGTAGCAGTCGATTTTGAGAACCTGTTGTCATGATCATCGAAGTCAAGGCAGACTCCAATCTGATCACAAGGACGTTGGACATCATCGTAGGATCGGGGTAGTAGCCACTCTGTGGAGCAAATACTTGTAGCGCAGCCGCTAGCCGACATCTATCGGTGATGGGATCCCCACGACGCAGGTCAACCGCCATAGGACCTCCTAGACGAAGGGGCCGTTGCAGAATACAGCAAGTATGATTCAGTACCCCGACCGCTTCTTCGGGAGAATCGTAATTCCTGTGCGCCATGAAGCGCCATGAAAGACACTTGATGTTGAGCAAAATGATCGAAGTGACCTCGTCAACGCCGTAGAGACGGAAGTCGAGCTCCCCTTCGCCAATGGAAGTAATGAGAGGGTGACTGAAGTACCTTCGGCGCTCATCAACGTCTCCAAAGTATACTGGAAGCAGTTCTGGCTCGTTAATGGCGACTAGGGACAACCTATCGACCCACTCAATCCTGACTCGGATCATCGTTCCATAGGAGAGTAGCATACCAGAATACGACGTTTCCTGCCATAGCATTCGACTTCCTGACTTCAGACAAGCCACCTCTCATATTGACCATACGAGTCAGGCCGTCAAGGTGCATCCGAACTCCTCTCATGTTGGCTCTCTCGAGCTTCGAACGAGGCTTCTTAGCGACGAAGTCGTCAGATTAGTGTCCGAAACTCTGTCTTACCCCGATATTCGCAAGATTTGCAACAGCAACTATGGTGTGATCGGACGTCCCCAACACAGGGTCTTCTACCCTGTCTTTGAGTAGACTGATGCATTCTCCCAGCAGCCGGTTCGAATATCGACCACCTTGCTGATGGTGAAGCAACTCAAGACTGATACTGCTCAACAGAAGGGTCACGTGGAACAGTACATCGTCCGTTCTAACGTAGGGCCACCAGAGTTGCACGATTGGGCTTCTGGCAAAGAACGGGAAAGATCGGAAAATGAAAGTAGCGAGATCTGTAAGGATATTGCGCTTAGCTTTGAGACGATATGATAGAACGAGCGACAAGCGACGCACAATGATGCACCAGCGCATCCACTTCGGGTATACTGCTAGGCGGGTGGGCTTCGAAAGGATCAAGCATTCCGGCGGCGACGGCTTGTGGTAAGGATCGTTGCGAGGTTTCCCGGGGTGCCTGAGATACGCCATGTTTGGTTGAAACGGTTTCAATAGCTCGAGTCGCAGAACAGGAGCTCGAAGAGGTCGAGACTTCAGTGCTTGTGCTTGTAGATGCAGCAGTATCCCAATCACATTGCTCGATGTTGGCGAAATGCTTTGCGCAATTATGGCACAGCGGCCGTGTTTCGTCGCACTGGGATCATGAGTCAGCCAGGTAGCAACCGCTTCGTCGGAACGAGGGCGAGGTAGCAACAAAGAAGGTGGCTGTTCGTACTTTGACGTTACGCAGTTTGCATTGTCTGCAGCTGGCCTTTGATTTCCTATGTGACCCTTTCGGTATTGGCTGCATAGTGGAAGACGGGGGGGAAGGTTGTACCAGAGAGCCGTGCTTGAGAAGCTGTATCGAAAAGGGGATTCAGATAACAGGCTGTCGGTCAGCTGCTGACGACAAGGAGAAGCTCACACAGACAAGACGATGGTCTATCGGTCACTCCCCGCGCGCCAAGGTGTCGTTTGTGGAAGCTACTTAGGGAGCAGCAACACGCCTATCTTGCTAGGGACGTCCACGATTCATATCTCTCACCATCGCGGACAGTTGGTTCTATGCCACACCCCATGGGACGACCACGTCCTCAGACTCGAGATTCCGTTCGCTGTTGGAGTGTTGCTACTCATGACTGCCACTATGCTAGGACCACGATCTTCCCGCCTGCTTTGTTCTCTTCCATGCACCGGTGAGCCTCGACAATCTCGTCGAGAGTAAATACCTTGCCAACATGAACTTTCAATGTACCCGCCTTTACCTGCTGGAGAAGCTCCTCGTACGGAGTCGCCATGAAGTCGGAGGAATCACCCGCATATGTGGTGAGGCAGACAGACGTAGGAATGGAGCCCATGGGACTGAAGTTATCCAACGACCACTGTCCGAGAAGTCAGCAGAGCCGTTCGTTTCGTGAAGATCTAGTCGTGCTGACCTTGTTGCCAACCATGCCTGTCATACACACTACGCCATGCCTTCTCACGCAAAGCAACGAGTCTTCTAACGAGGTCGTACCGACAAGCTCGAGAACCTTGTCAAAGCCATCGGCTTGCACGTCGTTGACCTGTTTCGAGATCGATCCGTCGTCAATGAATACCTGATCAGCGCCGCTAGCACGCAACAAACTCTCGCGATCTGGTCGTCGCGTCGTCGAAGCAACAAAGGCGCCGTGGTTCTTCGCTATTGCAGCAGCTGCCAGGCCCACCGAAGTCGTACCTCCGCGGACCAACAGACGGTCTCCTTTCTGGAGGCGCAAGGCGGTGAAGACTGAGCCCCACGCGGTCTGCAACATTTCTGGAAGAGCGCCGAGTGTCTCCCAGGAAAGGTCCGTCTTCATAGTCTGGGCCTGATTCGCAGGCACGCAGGTGTACTCCGCATAGCCACCGTCAAACTGTCGACCCATGTCGCCCATAGCCGTCGCAACAATGTCGCCTTTCTGGAACTCATTTCCTGGGGCTTCTTCAACAAGACCGACGGCTTCAATACCCAAGATACGGGGGAAGCGCACATTCGGAGAGTGACCTTGTCGAGTAAACAACTCGGAGCGATTGAGGCCGAATGCTTTTACGCGAATCAATACTTGACCTGGCTTTGGCTTCGGTATTGGGACCTCTTCGAGTCTGAGGACTTCAGGCCCGCCTGCCTCGTGGATGACCGCGGCTTTCATAGTTCTTGACATAGCGGTGGGGAGTCTGTACTGTAAGACCGAGCAGAGTACGGCAGTCTGTCTCATCAATGACGTCCAGGACCGGGAACTACTGTCCAATATATGATTTTCGGATTGTTACGAAGGGCTGAGCGCCGCGGTCTATCTCATCGTCTGCCCGCCAGAGAGTCGGGAAGCCCACTACGCAATGGTGAGTTCTTGGCTTGCCTTGAATGATAGTGGGTGCGGATATTGTCAGCTCTCGAGTCACGTATTCATGTGATTTCCAAGCTGCCCTCTACTCCAATGCACAATGGTGCTGGGATTGGATCCGAACCCGAGACTCTTGCCTAACACAGTTGGTGGCGACTCGTAGATGTTCGTCACACCAATGAAGATTCAACAGCGGCAAACACGAGGCACTGACATGAGAATCAGAGCTCGACCACAAAACCGTGCTTTGCGGACACAAGGTGGTCCTCTTGCTTATCCAATTCTTTGTAAGACGTGCCGATTCTTCCTGTTATTGGAGCTCAATTCTGAGACGCGATAGTTTAGGCAGAAAGTATCTCCGCTTCCGACTCCATCCTATCTCCTTGTCCACTGCCGGAAGATCTCTCCCAGGCGAGGGCTAAGGTCGCTCGCGGCGTTGCTGGACCGCGAAACCCAAGAGCCACGGCGCTGGTGTCTTCGGATCGATTTACAGTGTTGATCACACGCATATGCCGGACCAGACATCCACTGCCAGTGCGTTGCGGGGCAGAATCTGTCGTGCACGGCAGCTCGCCATCCATGACAGGAGAGGTAGAGCGCCTAAGCATATCTTCGTCTTTCTCTTCCGCTCCTACTCGGTGTTTTCCTTCGTCTTCAACGACACTCCTCTTCTCTAGTCCTCATCATGTCTGGCAATCATGCCCTCATCTTTGGCGCGAGTGGGATATCAGGATGGGCCATCACCAATGCCCTGATCTCTGGCTATCCCTCACCTGATAGCTTCACCCGCATCACAGCCCTCACAAACAGGCCCCTAGCTCCAGAAGCTGCTCAATGGCCAGAGAGCCATAAACTGCAGGTTGTGAGTGGCCTGGACCTGCTCAGTAACCAGGGGCAGTCTGGCCTAGAAGAGAATATGAGGAGTGAGATCAAGGGGATAGGAACGGTCACACACGTGTTCTTTTTCGCGTACATCTTCAATGCCGACCCTGCGCAAGAAATTGCCGTGAACGTTGAGCTTCTGAAGCGCGCCGTCACGGCCACAGATAATCTCTCCAAGAACCTCAGATTCGTTGTTCTTCCGACGGGGACCAAAGCCTATGGCGTCCATCTGCTCGATGGATTTCCCTTTCCCCAAGACAGGCCACTCTCGGAGTCCCTATCACGCATCCCAGAACCCTACGCTTCCCAAAACTTCTACTATGCCCAAACCGACTTTCTCAGCTCCCTCAGCGCCTCCAAGTCCTGGTCATGGTGTGAAGTCCGCCCCGACGTCGTGGTCGGCTTCGTGCCCAACAACAATGTCTACTGTCTCGCACAAACACTCGCAACCTACCTTTCCCTATATGTAAACATCGAGGGCAAAGGCGCAACGTGCGCGTTTCCTGGTACAGAGAAGAGCTGGGAGATCTTGAGCAACGACAGCAGTCAAGACATCGTAGCGAAGTTCTCGATCTACGCCAGTCTACACCCTGAGGACTGCGGAGGTGGTCAAGCATTCAACGTCGCAGACAACAGTACGCCAAGCTCTTGGAGTGTCAAATGGCCCATCATCTGCGACTTTTTCGATCTGCACGGCACGCCTCCGCCAGTGGGCGGCTCTGGACCGCAGCCGGGACAGTATCTCGAGGAGCACTTGGGAGAGTGGAGGGCGTTGGAGAAAGAGCATGGATTGCAAACTGGGAGGGTGGGGAACGAGCGCAGCTTGGGCGGGTTCCAATACTTCATCATGACAATGTTCGATTTTGACAGAGACCTGGATATGAAGAAGATGCACAAGGCCTGGGGCAATCATGTGGAGGAGACTGATGCGAAGGGCGCGTGGTGGACCGCATTTGAGCGGTTCAGGAAAGCGAAGATTATACCTTGAGCAAGGGCTGTGCCAAGGAGGTATTATGCTTCCCAGAGTCATTGGCTCTGAGGAAGAGCTGGGCGCCGCTGCGCGCAATGGGACACGTTCGCTTCAACGTTCGAAGCACACGGCCGAGTCCTAGAATATACCCGGCGTTCAGGATTCGAAGTATTATATAGCGATCAGAAGGTCTCGTACGGCACACCCCACTGTTCGCAAAGCTCCTGATACCTCCTCTGATACGCCTCATGCCTATTCCTGAATCCCTCCGCCGTCTTCAATTGATCCCTCCCCACCTGATGCCTGTGCACGGCATCCGGTCCATCCGCAATCCTCACAAACCGAGCATACGTCCACATCTCCGGCAGTGCCGTATGCTGAGTCAAGCCCTGTCCGCCATACAGCTGCATGCATTCATCTATGATGTTCGCCGCCATCTCCGGCACCAGAATCTTGCTCTGCGCGATCGCGTACCGCCCAGCCTTGTTCCCCAGCGTGTCCATCACGTCCGCTGCGTTCAGCACGACCAGCCGCATGCTGTCGAGCCGCAGCCGCATAGAAGCGATCCGCTCTATGTTGCTGTCGAACTGGCCGATGAGTTTCCCGCGCGGCTTCTTGCGCTGATCGATGCAGCGGATGAGCGCGAGCTCGTACGCACGCTCGGTCTGCCCGATCAGCCGCATGCAGTGATGTATGCGTCCTGGGCCGAGACGGCCTTGGGCGATCTCGAAAGCGCGGCCCTCACCGAGGATGATGTTGGCGGCTGGTATGCGCACGTTGTCGTAGACGTATTCGCCGTGTCCTTCTGGAGCGTGGTCGTAGCCCATGATTGTGAGGTTCCGCTTCATTGTCAGGCCGGGACTGTTTGCAGGGACGATGACGGTGGAATGCCGCTTCCATTGATTGGGGTTGTCTGGGTCAGAGCACGCCATTAAGATGTAAAAGGCGAGATCTTCGTTCCAGAGAGCATTCCCATACAACTTTCGGCCGTTGATGATGAGAGTATCACCCTCGCGCGTAATACGGCACGCTATGTTAGTAGCATCGGATGTGGCACGATCTGGCTCTGTCATTGAGTAGGCGGAGCATCCATCGCCGTCAAGGAGTGGCTGCAGCCATTTCTTCTTCTGTTCTTCGTTGCAATATTTTGCCAGAAGCTCGATGTTGCCGGTCTCTGGAGCATGGCAGTTCATAGTCTAAGACGGAAAGTACAGTTAATTTAGCCCTCATTGAGTCTAGTAGAAATATGGTACCTGTGCAGCCCAGTAGCACCTGCCCATGATCTCCGCGCAGCAAGAGTACTCAAGATTGGTGAGACCAGGTGAGAGGTCTCCAAAGTGCTTCGGAAGAAACAGATTGAACAGTCCATTTGATTTGGCCTTCTTCCTCAGATCCTTCATCAGTTGCGGCGTCTTCCACCGATTTTCCACTAGCTGAGCCTTCATAATGGGCTCCGCCGGTATACATTCTGTTTCGACCCAATCGTGGACTTTGACAATCGTCTCTACGGCCTTTGAGGATAGCTTTGCCTTCACCCACGGAGGGAGGCGGTTGAGTGCTGGATGGTCATCGTGGGGTGACATGACGATATTGGAAGCAGAGCATGGAGACTGTGAGTGCGATGTACCTCGAAGCTCGAGGAGCTGTCTGCTCCGGTCAAGAATGTTGAGGATGTTCCCATGACCGCGACTCAGGATTGTTTACTGATGTCGGCGACTGGAGTAACGCAGGGGAGCACCGGGAGCGGAGAAGCTTAGCCGGCCTCGAACCTCACATGCCCCCACAGCACCTCCGCCGTCTGGGTTCATGCAGGGTCGACGATCTGGTGGGAGCGTCCGCCCATGCTCGAGTCAGTCTGGATGCTGCGTAAACTCTCCCGACACCTCCTCGAGTCTGCAAACACGAGGCATGATTCGGACACGCATCTTCTCCGCACAATCGTGACTCGCCAGCGTCGTTGCGCGGAGGGGAACTCGTCGTCCTCGACTCCGCATGTCGCGGAAGATTGCACCCTACCATGTGCCGTGCGATGCAGCGATGGTCTCATGGGCTGCGCTGCTTCTCGATGGTAGAGGACGGAGTATCTCCGAGAACTACACATCCTCCCACTTTCAGCTCAGACCTGTCCTGAGCTCGAGGAAAGTCATAGCAAAAGCGAAACACACGTTGCATTAGAACGACCATGCCTTCCAGCAAACGATCAATTCGCATTGCCGGGTCTTCTGGCGGCTTCACAGACAGGCAACGAGCAATTCTCTCACTGGCGAAATGCGACGTAGACGTGATTGTGGGAGACTGGATGAGCGAGTGTACTGTAAGAACAGCTGCCGTTCCGAAAGATGCATATGCAACGGCTTTGACGCCGAGTCTTAGATGTCATGGCACGGCGCAGCAAAGAAGGAAGTGCTCTCGAAAGGCATTCCCAATGAAGAGCGTGTCGGTTTGTACGACCCAAGCTTCATGGATAATCTCAGACCAGTGAGTGGCGGTTCTTTTATCAACATTTTCGAGGAGCACAGGTTGCGTCAACTGACATGCCAATACAGGCTCTGCCGTACATACAGGAAAAGGGTATCAAGGTCGCGGTCAATGCTGGCGCAAGTGATACAGAGCTACTCGCGAAGCTGGTGGCAAAGACGATCAAGAGCGAGGGTCTAAGTTTGAAAGTTGCCTGGATCGAGGGAGACGAAGTCATGGACGTAGTACAGAAACTCATGAAACAGGGCGAAAAGTTCGAAAACATCTGTTTCGGCGGCAATCTGAATGACTGGGGCTTTGAGCCGATTGCAGCACAGTGAGTGGGCTCTGGTCCTTCCTCACAGTCATTTGCTGACACGAGAAGGTGCTATCTCGGTGGAGCAGGCATTGCTGAAGCTCTACGCCAAGGTGCCGACATCGTGATCTGTGGTCGCGTTGCAGACGCTGCTCCCACCGTTGGTGCCTGCATGTGGTGGCATGGCTGGAACAGAGACGGTGACTTCGACCAGATCGCCGGCTCGCTCGTCGCCGGTCATCTGATTGAATGCTCGAGCTATGTCTGCGGAGGCTACTACAGCGGATTCAAAGACCTTTTTGACGGCTGCGAGAATGTTGGCTTTCCTATAGCAGAAGTATACTCAGACGGAAGCTGCACAATCGAGAAGGAACCCGATACCGGAGGAGAGATCTCCGTGGGAACAGTGAGCTCGCAACTACTATACGAGATCCAAGGGCCGCAGTACTTCGGATCTGACGTTGTCGCAGTGCTGGAGGGAATTCATATGACCCAAGAAGGCAAGGATCGGGTATTAGTAACTGGCGTCAAGGGCAAAGCTCCACCAACGACGACGAAGGTCGGCTTGACTGCTAAAGGGGGCTACCAAGCAGAGTTTCATTACTATCTTTGCGGCATCGATCTCGAGCAGAAGGCTGAATGGACAGAGAGACAAGTGCGAAAATCTATGGGGAAGAACGCAGAGAAATTCTCTTGTCTCAAGTTCACACTCAATGGTTACTCCCCGGATGATCCGAGGAACCAGGACGTTGCAACGGCCGACCTGCGAATCTTTGTGCAGACAAAAGACAGGTCGTTGGTGATCAAAGACAGCTTAGAAGTCCCTGGCTTCAACCGATGGTGTATGGAGAACTTTTTGCAAAGCTGTCCTGGTGCTACGATCGAGAACGATATCCGGCAGTCTGCTGGGAAAGAATTCTATGAGTACTGGGCCGCATTGATCCCGCAGTCAGAAGTCTCACATCTCACAAACTTTCTTTGGTCAGATCAGCAAATTGACATCGCACCATCACCCAAGTGCGAGTTGTACGAGACAAGGCAATGGTCGTACGAGACCAAAAGCCCGGTGGCTCTGGATTCGTTCGGTCCAACGACCAGAGGTCCACTGGGCTGGGTTGTACTAGGCCGTTCGGGAGACAAAGCATCAGATGCGAATGTTGGCTTCTTCGTCCGACGAGACGATGAATGGGACTGGCTTCGATCACTCCTCACAATACCAAAGATGAAGCAGCTCCTCGGTCCTGAGTACAACGGGAAGGAGGTCGATCGGTTCGAGATCCCAGGAATAAGGGCTGTGCATTTCCTGTTACACGATCACCTGGACCGGTCGTATAACGCGACGAGCACATATGATGGATTGGGAAAGAACGTATGTGAGTATCTAAGAGCGAAATGGGTTGATATTCCAAACGTTTTCCTTCGGCGAGGAAGAGTGTAACGCAGGTCACTCAGGTGAGGTAGCGCAGATGCTGATTCTAGTTCATGAGGACCTGCTGTGTTACACGTGGTGCTCTCATCTTCGAAGTTTACAAGTCTTGAAAGGAGGTCGATTCAACACTCAAGCGGTCGAAATGATGAGACCTTCCACAGTGCCAAAGCGCGGCGACTGCAGATCACTGATCATGGCAGTCGAGGGGTTCCAATGCTGCACTTACTACGGACTACTGCCTAAGATCCATAAGCTGCTCCGTGTAGCAGTCGTGCTCTTATGTCTTGAGCGACATCCAGCAGTAAATAGTAGCAGCAGTTGATACTGTAGGAGAGTTGAAATCACACTACCTGTAGTAGGGTGTTCCATACGTCAACGTTTCTCCCTATAACGCCAACCTCGAGGTTCAATATGATACCCTCACAAGGCCCCTAGACCGGCCACGCACATACTGCAAACCGACATTGAATACGGGACTGTCCACTGTGCCCATCGGCGAGACTTTTCCGCTGAGGGGCTCGGGACAAGGTTGCCTTGACACCCGTACGTTGGCATGTTGTGCAGCTGAAGCGGCCGACCTAGCCATTCGTGAAGCCGTACATATCCCAGAAGCAACTCGAGATGAGGTGAGCGTCAGTTCGAATTCGTTCCTCGATCCTTGGTGTTCCAACAGTCAGACCCCCTTTCTTGCACCCATCAATCACCGTTCTGGGTGACTCAGAACAAAAGAGGCACAATGGGCTCGGTCACTATGGAGGCAGCCCAATGGGATCCAGTATGATACGAAGTTTCCTGTACTGCATTCCTTCGCTGATCTGCGGCGTTCAACAGAAGCAGAAGAAAGTGGTTGTGAACGACGTTCCGATCCCAGAGCCCGGCGGAAACCAGTTCCTCATAAAGATCAAGTCTGCTTCACTCTGTCACTCCGACATTATGGCAACCGAAGCGCCGCGGGACGTCCCAGTCACACTTGGCCACGAAGCCGTGGGCTACATTGACCAGGTTCATCCAAGCATAGAGGGGAAAGGTTTCGGCAGGGGCGATCGCGTCGGCTTCCTTTACATCGACGGCTGCTGCTTCGAGTGTGACGGATGCCAGATACACAACCTGCATTGTCAAACCGGCAAACAGTTGCTGCACGGCTTCACCACGGACGGGTTCTTTGCTGAGTATGCCACGGTGGACTATCAGAATGTAGTGCATCTGCCGGAAGCGCTAGATATTGATAGGAGCGCGCCTCTTTTCTGCGCTGGAATCACAGGTGGGAGCTCCAGAGCCATCCTATCGAGTATCGGCTCAACCCTGACACCATTCAAGCGTTTCATGCGGTGGACAGCTGCGATCTGAAGCCCGACAACTGGCTTGGTGTAATCGGATGTGGTGGCCTGGGTCAACTCGCCACGCAATATGGCAAAGCAATGGGTCTTAGAGTGATTGGCATTGATATCAACGACAACACTCTCGAAGTCTGCAAGCAGCAAGGCGCAGAAGCTGTGTTCAACTCCCGATCGGACAAGAAATACATCGAGGACCTACAGAAGCTCACAGGAGGCGGCTGTCACGCGGTCGCCGTGTTCAGTAACGCAGACGCTGCCTACGCCTCAGCGCCTCCCACGATACGCTTAGGAGGCACGTTGATGGTGATCGGTCTCCCACACAAGCCGCTCCAAATATCTAGCATGGACCTTACCCTTGGGAAATACAGGATCAAGTCTGAGAGCACAAGTATCCCACGGCGGATGGGTAAGGCTGTTGAGTTCACAGCGAAACACGGCATTCAGCCGGAAGTCGAGTTCCGCAAGTTGCAAGATGTGGACGAGATGTTGCAGGATATGAGGTCCGGCAAAGCGACCAAGCGTTTGGCTGTGGTATTTTAGATGGTCTTTCTAAACCATGTTCGTCCGCAGTCCCGATTCGTCAGACTTCGTTCTGACTACCTACGAGAGCCATTAGCGCGGGCTTTGCTATCGTTTAGCATGTTGGGCACAGCCATGCGCCCACTACACGTTAACAACCATGGCAGTCGAGTGAATGTAAGGCTGCTTCTGTTGAGGGCTGCCGTTCGAGATCCACG
>NAJN01000353.1:0-25206 GCA_005059845.1 Cryomyces minteri
GACTTCACGATTAGCTCTTCTCTCCACCGCGCATCCCCGACTGCTGTTGCTGTTGCGTCGATGCCGTAGTGTTCGTAGCATTCACAGCCTCTTCACCGAGGACCTTGCTAGCGGCCATAAGCCTGCTCCTCAAACCTATCAGCACGCGTCCTTACACCAAACCTCCTCCCCCAATCACGCACCTCTGCAGGAGACGTTGATGTGGATACGTACATCCCTCCAGCATATCCACCTAAGCCACGCATGCTCTCAGCCTGTACGGCTGTCATGCGAAGTAGGTTCTCGAGATCGGACATGTGTGCGGTCAGTTGTGCAAGCTGCGATTGCAGGTGGGAGAGCTGGCGCGGCTTTTGGGAGGGAAGGGTGCTGAGGTGCGAGGTTGTGGTCGAGGAGTGGCGGGTAGAGTATGAAGCCATTGTGTGGGACTCGTGACGAGTGTGCGAGCTAGGTGCTTTGTAGAGGTTCTGGAGCAGTCCGGTAATGCGATTGTGTAGCAGATTGAACGCGGTTGTTTGTTTGCGTGACAGAACCGCGTGCGGAGGTGCTCTCGGCTAACCTTCCCCTACACGTAGCTGCTCGTAGACGACTTCCCCGAGTCAGTATCAAAGTGAAGACTCTCGTCTAGCTGTTCAAATCAGTTTCAAGCTGTCCAGCACAATGTCCGCACCACAGCAGCAAGCCATACGGCGCTGGATCATCACAGGTGCAGTAGCAGGAGTCACAGCAACAGGAGCGTGGTACGGCGCAGGCCTGAAAACACGTCAAGAATTCACACAGGTCCGCACTCCCCTCCTTGACCCAACCGCCGTTACTGACACGCTTCTGTATCATCAGGTAAAACGCGTCCGTGCAGAAGCTACAACTGCTGAGAAGATCGCGCAACTGGAGAATGCAAGAGGCGGACTCGTTGTGAAGAGAACGGCACTGGAGAGGAAGATCGAGGAATTGAGGGCTAGACGCAATGGCGAGAGACCTGTGCTGGGTCAGGAAAGGAGGTGAAAGGGAAGAGTTGGCGAGGAATATGCGATTGTGATGTGTTGATCACCTGCACCACCTGGACTACGAGCTGCGTTCCTTGGACGGCATGTCTTGCTCCGGAAACCCTATCGTGCAGCACCTTCGACACTATCTCCTGGGCGGTATGAGCGAAGCTGTGTGCAAATCTCCTGTACAGGTTGCTTCACTCTCATGCTTTGGGCCCGTACAGTGCAGCGGAATTGGTCCTTTGTTGCCATCCTACGCGGATCAGGTCAGTTGGAAGCAAGCAGAGTCGTTCGGTGTCTTCTGGAGCCTCGACAAGTAAGCGGTCCAGCATGCAAGTACTCGAAAGTCACGGAGTTCGGCAATCGACGTCAGGGCACTCCACGCCTATTGTTTGAAACCAACATCGCATACACGACCTGTCCGTACGGCTACGGGACATCCAGGTGTGCAAAAATTGATCGGGCGCTACGCTCGCTTCCCGCATGTAGCCCGCATACCAGGAGGAAGGCACGATTTGAGGAGATGCTTGGATGGTCGCTTCTGGGCGAAGCATTTCCACCATTTGTCGTACATGCAATGCTCTCTCTCTCTACGCTCCACGCGGCAGCACACGAGTTTGTCCCTTGAGGACACCGGCCCCCTGAACCGGAACCCTCGAATCGACAAGCTCCACCACCGACTAGTCAGACACGTTCGCAGATCAAACGCAACGGCCACCAACCGATCTACTTAGAAGTTGTCCACGGAACACGCATTCGTACTCGTGTGGCCTTGCCCGTCCCAACGAAGCTCGAAGTACTGTGCAGTCTCTGTCGCGGAACGCCCTCGACTGCCTCCAGCATCGTGCGTAAGGCACAGATCATTTGGTATGCGTACGATGCTATGGCCCGTGGAACGCCGGCGTATCTGTCGTATACAACAAAGGACCCTGGGGTTTCTGTCGAATCGCGACATTCGGATGGAAGCGCGTCGTCTCAACGATGCTACGAGGCTTACTCATGGAGGAATGACCACGCTTTGGGGAACAGCACAGCAGCAGTCGCACGGCCAACAAGTTTCGAGTCAGTATCTTCCCCGTCGTCATGAGACAACGGACTACTATCCATGGGTTGCGGACCGGAACCGGAGACACGATCAGCACCGTTCTCTGTCTCGACAGTGAAGCTCACTTACCGTCATCTCGAAGGGCAGGCTTGGAATCGGCGGCTACGAGATTGCACGCGTGTATGGAATTTCAACGGCAAGGGTGTGACGTTTGATTCCTGCTTGGACGTGAAGTGCCGAGGATTCTCAACTCTCAGTAGTGGTGGTTCTGTTCTCTACAACGAGCTAAATGCCGCAAGCTCTTCGCAACTCTCTCGGATAGAAGTTTGAACCAGCTGAAAATTGTGAACGTTGGTCTGCCAACCTTGCGTCAAACGCAGGTACACTGAGCAACCCCGGAAAAAGGGCTGTGGCTTTTTCCATAGACTGCAGTCATTCTTTCTGATTCTTTGGCCCTTCTACAAGGCAGGCAGTCGTTGTGGTAGCTGGGGCTTCGGCGGAAGCACGATATGTCATGAAGGCCCCTAAGACGTCCTGGAGATTGCCGATGGTGCAGTCGGGTGTCTTCACGCTCGCATATGTATGTACATGCATATAAGGTGCACCACCACAAATCTGATTTCGTCCATGCTTACGTTCATGCATTGCACATCGCATTGTGCAGGCATTCAAATCTATGCGTCGTGTATTGTCATATCCCAACGGCAGAGGCTCATGCCTTCATGAGAAACACACATGCACGCATCCGAGTCCTTCCTGTGGGTCCCCGTACACGCATACACCCGCCCTGGTTACCCTCGCCCCATCGATTCCCTCAGCCTCCTGTTCTCGTCTCCCATCGGGCAGTCCGGGCCCGGACACGCCTCCGGATACGCCCTTGTCCCTCCTCACATTACGAGCACGTCCACCCCAATCCCGACCCCGACCCCTCCAAGACCTCGAACCAGAATACCTAACAGTCGACGATGCTAGGCACGCGCGTGGGAAGGGCGCAGGCAGTTGGTCTGTTCCGTTTGGGTCGGTCTTGTCGTAGCAGCTTGCGGGCCGGAGCTTAGTAAGCTCGTGTGGCATTCCGTAGCGATGCGAAGAGCAGTGGACGTAGAGGTGCTCGAGGTGTCATTCCCCACGAGTGACGTCGGCGTGTGCGTGAAGAGGGCTTCGCGGAGCGGTGACAACCACCTGTCGGTCTTTCCACCTCCAGGACGTGCATCCTGAACGATCGCCAAGGCTGACTTGCATCGTAACGACATCGGCTCCGTCATCAAGCGTTTCGTCTTCCACTACGTCCAAGCTCAACCACCTAATATGCAAAAGCCTCAGCATGCAGATAAACTCCCTGCGCACCCGTCCCCTTGTGCACTGCCCTCTCATCGCTGAGGCTCACGACGCTGTGCCTAACATCATTGACAAGCCCTTGGGGCCCGCAGACGACGACGGCAGACTCGCCGCACGCGTGCTCGAGCGTCTTGCGGATGATGTTGCGCGGGACGGGACGGCCGGAGAAGAGGGCGATGGCTGGGTGGAGGAGGAGGAGGGATGCTGCTTTCTCGTCGGTGGTCCTGGAGGTGTTGGAGGCGGAGGACTTGAGGGAGGGGTTGGAGGACGAGGCGGGTTGGACGGGAGAGGGCGAGCAGTTGCAGTTGCAGACGACGGGATCGCTGGCCGAGGCGTCTTCGTCTTCGATGTTCGCGGTGCAGCAGCAGGTGCCGTCTGGGCCACATGCGCCGCCGCGTTTGCTGCCTTCGCCTTTGCGGATGGACCGGTCTGTCGAGGAGATGATCGAGGAGTCTGTTTCTCTGATCTCGGTCTTCGCGTCCTCAAGCATCGTCTTCTCCTTTTCATCGAGGGCGGGTGAGTAGGACGGGTCAATTTCTTCGACTTTGCCGTGCTGCTGTTGTTGAGATTGTGGCTGTGATGACTGGAGCGAGGACAGCAGCGACTTGTGCTCTGAGGTGAACGTCTCGTCGCAGGTGACGTACACGCTCATGTCTACCTCGATGTCGTGGCCGATCTCTCGCAGTGCCTTGACGTCTTCAACCACGTCCCCCAGTTGCTTCGCGAACCAGCTCAGCTGTCCTCTGCTCTTCACCACCCATACAAAACGGAGGTGTCTCGTCACGGCTCCAACCGGTGCCCTGAACATCCCGCCAGTGGCGGAGGAGTTGGCCGCCGAGTCCTTCCATGAAGCCACAATGCTGCGGAGTAGAGGCACGGTGAATGTGGCTCCAGTACTTCCGGCAAAGAAGACCACGCTGTCGAACTGCCTCAACGGCCGTATACGACCGTAAGGTCCTTCGATGGCCACACTCCTCTTCCCTCGCAGCTCTACATCCTCAGTCGTGGTGGGCAGACCCACTCTCGCAGCATGTTTGTAGAAGCGTTTGGTCCCTCCTCTTTCTGATTTCACGAGGAACTCTATCCTTCCATCCTCCGGTATTGAAGCAATGGTGAAGGGATGTGATTGTAGGGGGACCAGCGAATGGCAGGACAGGAAGACATGCTGACCAGCGTTCCAGCTGATTGGTGGATCGCGGATGGTGATGCGGGTGGTATCGTGAGGAAGGGGTGTGAATTCTGCTTTGCACGACCAAAGACCCTCGCTCTTGCGACATGACTTTGCCTTCGGATGGAATATTGCGAGGTTGATGTAGATGTTGTATAACGCGCGGACGAGGCGGTCGAAAATGAAGAGACCAATGGGGATCCAGATGTAGGTGTGAACTCCGTCCACTCCTCCAGGGGTGTGCAGATATACGGCGGCTATGAAAGCGACGAAGGAGATGAGGTGCTGCAGGACGAAGAGCTCGTAGTTCCAGCCGCGGATCGGTGTCGTGGAGCTGATGCATATCCAGACTAGTATCGCCCAAGCTATCACACCCCTCTTAGTGATACTGTCGGTTGTGATTTTTATGCCAATATAGTTGTAAGGAGCCCAGTCGGCGAAGAAATAGCCCATGTGAATGGTAGCTGTCAACAGCAGGGTGCGGGATGTCCATCGATGCAGCCAGTTCAGGCGCTCGTAACTGGTACCTGTAAGCCATCCGACGATGTTGTTCTTGCCAGCCAGGAGGAAGAGGAGCGGAAGTTGACACGTGGTGATGAAGCCGGCCCTGTAGGCAACGTCCTCGTAAGACCAGCGGTTGCTGGGCTTGAGCTTGTAGAAGCAGAAGACTACCAGCACAATTGTGTTCGCCAAGACGACACTGGTGCGGCCTAGGGTCGGAGTGGGGACTGTGTAGCCTCTGATGGAGAGCGGAGGGAGGGAGACGTAGGTTGCTTCACGGGTTATGGCAGTGAGAGTTGCGACTGTTCTAGTCACAACGGACCTTGGCTTCGCTGGGGCTGTCTGGTATTTGCTGGCGCTTGATACCCTACACAGATTGTGAGCAGTCTGTCGCATTGACTGGCATCCCGAGCGTACCTCTGCCTATACAGAAAGTGACTGTAAACATTCACAGCAGTCGCAACAGCTATCACAGCGCCCACAACAGCCCAGTACATCTGTTGAAGGTAGAGGCTGGAAACACCGACTCCCACGGTGTTGGAGCCCATGCCCATATCCATCTTGAGCAGCGTGTGGTCTCCCGACCGGGAGTTTCGAGGGAATCGGAAGCGACAGACAAGAGAAGTCGAGGGGTAGGTGAGCGGATGATGGAGGCTCTGATGCTAGGTGGCCATTGTCGAGGCAGGAACAACAGCGACACAACGGCGCATTCCTCTGCCGTACACGCGGGAATGTGTGGGACTCGAGTGGTGAAGAGTCGACGGAGCAGATGTGCCAGAGGCAAGGCAGGCCGGCGAGCATGCCACCTCAGCGCTGCCATCTGATGTGTGCATCAACATTATCGAGTAACCAATAGTCCGCCGGGATCACGCCAGCTCAGCCCAGCGTCTCGACGTCCTTTCTCTGGCGCTCCCGTCTCGCAGTATTTCACTCGGTCCGACGGTCTGATTGGCCACAAACCTTCTCAAAACACCCTCACCTCATCTCGAACAAAGGGAAAGGGAAAGGGCTGAGAGCGTCTGCCAGCACGGCCTGGTCGCATCGCCCGTAGTTGCAGTGCCCAGCAGCGCCAGTGCCCAGCAGCGCCATGCCAACCCGGGCAGATCTGAGGGCGTTTGTGCGGCCATGGCTTCCACGCTTTCCGAAATAGCTCCACTTCCATTGTTCTATTCCTCTCCTGCTGGACCAGAGCTGCCGTGTGCCTCGACGCCGCCGGTGCGTGTCCGCTGCAAGTGCTGTACCGGATTCGTCATGGTCAGCTTGCACATCGTCCTGTCAAAGCACGTTTGAGCACGTTAGTCGCACTGCACTTGTTGTTGCTCGATAAACGTCCCATCACCCTCGCTATTCGCACCAAGGTACCGCGTCTCCACGTCGACAACGAAGCAGGCCAGCGCGCCAGAACACAGCAACCTCCCGCTATCATGGCTCACGTCCACGGCTCAACGACAGCCCCTTCCAGCACCACCAGCACATCCACGTCTTCGATGACAATGGACGCCTCGCAAATGCGCATGGTCTTCTTCTCCTCTCTCTCGACTCCTCTCTTCTCCTCAAACTGGACGCCTACGTCCTCGGGTTCCTACGCCGGCACCTGTATCTTCCTGGTCATCCTATCAATTCTATACCGCGCCTCGTTTGCCGCAAAACACCGCCTCGAGCAGCACTGGCTGGACAAGGCACTGAAGAGGCGGTATGTGGTTGTCGCAGGACAGTCGTCCGAAAGTGAGACTGTGCGAGCGGATTCGAAGAGCGAGACGGCTTTATTGACGACGAGGGGCGCCGTAGAGGATGTCAAGGTTGTGCAGAGGCCTATAGCGAGCGTGCAGCCGTGGAGGTTCACCGTGGATCTGCCGAGAGCGGTGTTGGTGACGATCATGGCGGGTGTCGGATACCTGCTGCAAGTTCAAGCATCGTCTACCTCTGTTTGCTCGTGCTGACAAGATTTACAGGATGCTGGCGGTCATGACGCTGAACGTTGGCTATTTTCTCTCCATACTCGCAGGGACGTTTGTGGGAGAACTGCTAGTGGGGCGGTATGCCCAGGTGGAAGAGGGTCATCACTGATTCGGGGATTGAGTTATTACTTCAATCCGTTGGGGGAATGTTACACAGGGTACGTGTACATTGGCATGGCGTCCAGGGCGTCTGGGACTCTACAAGAACTGGCTTCACGGTAGAAGGCGCAAGGCCTCACGCATCGACGACGCCCCTTCGTGTATAGAGCAACTTGCATCTTCCAAAGATTCAGTCTTCGGTTCTTGTGTGTGTATGCCTTTGATCACGTGAGGATCATATTACACGACTCGGCCTACAATCACACAACTCGGCGAAGCAGACGCTGTGTTCCATCTCCAGCTCTCGTGAGATCAGCCCACCCGCAGCGCTGGACCACCAAGGCATTCTCACGGCCAGATCCCGTATCCCTTGGGCCTTGGGCCTTGGACCCCAACTCACCTCGTGCATGCAGCGGCTGCTCGGAAGGCCGAAAGTCAGCCGCATATGCCGGACCCCTGTCGGGCACCGTTGATCAAAGTACCTGACCTAACTTGCTCAAACTGCCTCATCAGCCTCTCGAGGGATGCACCACACATGCTTGGCCTTCGAGGTAACGTCAAGTTGCGGCAGAACACAGAGCACAGAAAGGCGATGGCGCTGCGACGGGGCCCGGAATGCACTCAGGTTACTCGATCTGGCTAGCTGGATGCTCTTGCTCTCAGGAACGAAGGCCGAGTCGCTACACTGGCTGGAATGCTGACCATGCCTCTTCTCTTGACCACGCGCTGCCACACGCTCCCCCCGAGCTCATCTCTTCTCTCGACTCCACGGGAGTCCTAAGGCTTCACATCTTACAAGTACCCCATCTCCCTCGTCCATCACTCCCCAGCACCCCGACATCGAAGCAACCCATACACCCCTGATCTCTACCGCAACCGCCGCCACCACCACCACCAGCGCCATGTTCTCAAAACTCACCCTCCCTCTCTCCCTCCTCGCCCTTCTCCCGCTCGCCTCCGCACACTTCACCCTCGTCTACCCCGCCGCGCGCGGCTTCAACGAAGACACGCTCGGAACCTTCCCATGCGGCGGCCAGAACACCGTCTCCTCGAACCGCACCCAATGGCCGATGACGGGCGCGCCCATCCAGCTCAACATCGGCCACACGCAGTATAAGGTTCAGGTGCTGTTGGCGCTGGGCAACGATCCGGGCAGCAATTTCAATACCGTGCTCGTCCCCACGTTCCAGGAGCAGGGCCCGCAGAACTTCTGTATGGGTGATGTCGTGCTACCGCCTGGGTTGAATGTCACGGCGGGTATGAATGCGACGATTCAGGTTGTGACGAACGGGGATCCTAGTGGTGGTCTATATAACGTGAGTTCCTCGCCGTCTTCCCTTCCGCTCTCCAATTCGTTCCGTTCAGTCTCAGCCTTCTCATCAAATTTCCCCCTCTTCCAACTCTCGAAACCTACCAATCCTCCTTCCCACCTTCTCCCACAAACAATCGACTGATCCCCCGCCTTCACAGTGCGCAGATATAACCTTCACCTCCACCCCCCTCAGCTCCTCCCAATTCGCATCAAACTGCCAGAACAGCACTGGTGTCACCGCCGTCGCTCTCACCGGCGCCGCCGTCAACGCCAACGGCTCCGACTCCTCCGTCAGCGCCAGCGCCACGTCCGCCAGC
The DNA here is from genome assembly GCA_005059845.1 of Cryomyces minteri. Classification (NCBI taxonomy): domain Eukaryota; kingdom Fungi; phylum Ascomycota; class Dothideomycetes; genus Cryomyces; species Cryomyces minteri. Next base: position 8,719 of record NAJN01000353.1, read on the forward strand.
GGCTCAGCAGCGGCATCGGGCTCGGCTAGCGCAACCGGCTCGGCGGCCGCGGCGACGTCGTCGAGAGCGGCGGGCAGCGCTGTCTATGCGTACTCTTACGGAGCGCTTGCGGGCGTTATGGGACTTGTTGCTGCGGCGCTATAGGGTGGGCCGAGGAGATGGATAGCGTGCTCCACGTTTCCGAGAGGAGACGGGATGGAGCGAAACGGGACAGTATGCATCGTAATTGCGTTCGGAACGGCGGACCTACGGGATCGCTTTTGCATGTTCTGGCGCTCATGACAAGGGAGGGACAGTAGCTGAAGTTGCTCGCGGAGCACCCATGAGCCACAGGCATGTCTTTGAAATGTGCTCGTACTACGTTAGGTAGCGAAGTCACTCAGCATTCGCTTCTCTCAAGTGACCCGTCACTTATGCTGTTCACCCATGTCTGCACAGATACGGGCCCCTTTCTCTTGCTTTCCCTCATCTTTGACTGTAGCGTCTCCCATGTCTCCATAACCCGTATCTCGCATCCCGCTCACGCAATGCTGACACGGCCGTCGGCACCTTGAATTGACGCTACAGCCCCGAATAGCGGATCTCGACACCGACACCGACACGAAACGCCCCGATCCCCTGCGCACACTGGCTTTTGAGCGTATCCGTTTCCACAAGACACGATTGCACGACTGTAGCCTACGCTGCTCTCGTCCCATGGGGCAGACAGCCCACCGCCCAGCACAGCACTCCCCTGCCCGTTGTTTTTGCCAACACGGACAAAGGCGCGGTCCTGCTGCACCGAGGATAATACGGGTACTGTGAGAGGGAGAGGGAGAGGGAGTCGACGCCGCGAAGGGCCGACAGAAAATCTCTGCTCTTCCCCATCGTCGCCACCCAGTTTCCCTCACACCCTATGTAGACGGTATAGCGCAACGAGTGGAGGAGGAGTGAGCAACAGAGGCCCGTCTGAGTGTACTGGGAAGGAACATCGACGGAGAGACGACGAGAGGCAGGAGAATGCGTGCGAATGAGGCAGTGACATCGTTCGAAAGGGCGGTCAGATCCGACCGGGTTGAAGTGGATGATGATGCCACGAGCGAGTGAACGCGAAGGAGGCTGCTGTGTGCTCGCAGGGACACAGACGTCACGGAGGTAGAGGCTCAGGACTCGGCCGACGGAAGAGGGGGGGGCGGTGTGCTGGTATGAGGTTCCGCAGGATTTGCGAAGAGGTGAGCACCTCATCTGGTACCGGCTAGCTGTCAGGCCGCATGGCTGAAGGGTCGAGAGGGGGCCAGTGACAGTCGCGGCTCGGATTTGGACACAACAGAGGACGCAAGGCTCTCCCGACTTGAAAGGAACAGCTCGGCGTACACTGCTTAGCATGAAGGGTCTGAGCTGTTGGTTCTGTCTCGAACGGCGTACAGACATGACAGACGGAGTACACCTGTGATGACATGCAACGACGACGCGACTGTGAAGTTCACAAAGAGCTATTCCCGGGGTGTGATCTTCATTTATGGGGCCTCTACAAACGCAGTGTCCTCGGTCGAAGCGCAATGTGTTGGAAGGCTTGTATCGGCATAGCTAGACGCTGTTGGCGGGTAATTTCACCATAGAATTCTCTGTCCGCTAATGTCATCATCGCGGTGTGTTGTTGAGACGTTGCTTCAGATGCAAACTTTTCATCTGCAGTGCGTTGATCTGGCAGTACAACACCGTCGATGACACTAGAAGCGTGAGTCGTGGTTCGGGTTCCAAGTGCGAAGTAGTGTTACATGCGAGGCAAACGGCGCTCTCTTCTTCGGTGTTTGCAGACTTGTCGAGATTCTGATCCAAAACAGCATCAGCTCTTGTGAGGCAAGGGCTGATCTTGTACCTGGTGAGGGTTCATTGAAGGATCTATGCTGTCCTCACTTAGAGAACACTCAACGATTTAAGAGATCCGGAAGCAAGATGATAGTGATGGAGCAAGATTCGCACGCGAAAGAGTGATAGATCCCTCAGTCTTGCCATCGGAAGATGAGCTGATACGGCCAATAGTGGGCAGACAATGTTCTGCCCAGAAACGGACATGCTTCTCAGCTGTGGAACGAGTCTTACTCGCTGCGAAGGATCACAAGACCGACATCATCAAGCAGCGGTCGCGTGGAGCCAAGTGACGACGTCTGATCTCCCACAGCTTCTATGGTCCGAGAGGAGACTCGTTCCGCCGACTGTTTATATGTTCGTTGTGTTTTCAGTCCGACTGTGAACGGAGGACATAGCCGGAATCGTCTGACCTTTCTCAGTACCCACGCTGGCTGTCAAGCTTGAAACCTGCTGTCTTGGGACCAGCACGAGTAGGGTTTTGTTGGGCGGATCAACCTAGGAAGACAAGCGGCCTAACAGGCTGACCGGGCCTGTAAGTACAATGAGTCGTGATCGGGAAGTGTTTGGATAAGGCCGCGGTAGGGCAGTTGTGGAACAACGCTCTAGTATCTCAGAAGTGCCGATGACCAGCTCTTGAAGCTCTTGCTTCCTGCGCAGGTAACTACACGTGTGAGCCTCATGTAACTCAGGGCAACAGTGGGAGTGGAAGGCGGATTGATGGAGGCGAGAACAATACTTCGGACGATTGGACACGAGGGGAGTATCGTCCGATGCACTGTAGCAGTCTAGAAGGAGGCCTCTCAAGTAACAACCAAGAACGCAGGTTGTAACTGCCTAATGAGTCGGCTTTGACTCTACGAGTACCGCATCATGGCGGAGGAAAGTATGAGGGCTGAAGGAGCTTATGCCCGTATCGGTTCAACTCACATGGAGTATATACATATGCCGGACGCGGTCCACACAAAACGTGAGGGACATGGATTCATGATTGAGGCGCACAGCCTTAGGTCCAACACCGCGGACCTAGAAACGCCTTCGTCAGCCATGCCATCTAAGTAGATTGCAGATCAGAACATGGCGGTTGACGGGATGTGGTTTCCTCGAGCAGAGCTGAAGTCCAGCAGGTAGCTCTTTCCTCGGCCAAGACATGGGGTCGTGAAGTGTATCTGCGAACAGGGTGAAGAGACGACATCGTTGCTTTTGTGTTTCGGTGAAGTCAAGGCGCAGATGGAAGCTCTATGCCTACGATGAGAGGCTGCTAAAACGCACGATGCACTGCCGAGTGGCTTTGAGGCAGCTCTTCACTCGGCATCGGACTCGTCTTCCGCTGGGGTGAGGTATGTGTGCCTCTGAGACCTGGAATACATGTCGCCAGTCTTCCGCACGACTGCTCCACGTGTCGCCATAGGCGCAGCGGATTAAGGTAACGTTCCGAATGCACTTTGTGTAGTGTAGGACGCGGGTGCTCCATTGCAACTGTCTGCACTATGATGGAATTGCCAGCCGACGTTGTATCACAAGAGCAGCCAGAGCTGCAAGGTCAACCGCATTCGTGAAACACGGTTCGGATCGGATGCCGTAACATCATCGAGTAGCAGTGTTCTGGACCTTTTGATCAAATTGCAATTCTCGGATGGATTAGAGATTGATGCAGTTCGAAACCCAATCCAAACGACGTGAGCGCGCTCGCAGTGGACACCGGACGACCAACTCCTGTTTGCGCTAACGTGATGCGTGTTGCGTGACGGAGAAGAGACAGAGAGGGAGGAGACAACACTACACGGCCCCTGAGGGCGAGTCACGCCAGAGCAGTGGCGCGAGTTCGACGTCTGGCGATGCCACTCGCAGTAGGTACAATGTAAGAATCGTGCACTGTCGTCCCCACTGTTGTCGCCAGACCGGTCCAGACCTCGTGAGCTCGGCGACTTGCAAGCGCCCCAAGCCCGGTCCATCATGGACTGTCCCAGTACCAGAGTTCGCTCCGTATCAGCAGCACGACATACGGCAAGGCAAGGCCAGGTAAGGCAAGGTAGGGACCCAAGTGTCGAAGACAAAGGCGAGCGGGTTCCAGGGTGTTCCACGCTTCACGGACTTGTGGCCGGTGGTGGAAAGCGGCGGCTGGTGATCTGAGGGTTCCACCAGGTCGCGTCGGTTTGACCTTGGCAGCCAGTGTCTAATTTGCAATCCGCGGGATTCGCTGTCCACTTGCAGAGGAACAGCAAGCCATGAGGATTGCCTGACTCGAATGCAGCAACTGGATCGATGGGCTCAGGACTGACGGGCCCCATGCACGCACGTAACTAACTTGGACGATGTCTGCTCAGAGCACGCGGGAGTGCAGCATGTTGCCAAGGGACCCTTGGGTGTTTGACATGTCTCATCCGGGGCTTCCGTCACCGAACCCTGATATCTCGCAGTTGCAGGTCATGCTCTGCTGCAGCATGGTGAGTGCTGTGGGCAAGAATGCCGTGCCGTTCCCATACGAGAGCACCTGCAACAGAATTCAAATCCAACCCCTGTGGCTACTAAGCGCGACGACGGGTGCGCATCCAGATTGGCGATAGCCAGCGGAGCAGCGGGAACGAGCCATGGCGATAGGCGAAGGCCCGCGCATGAGATTTGGGCCACGGTAGAAGCGTTGGATTGCACATGGTGGTAAATCAATGTTACTGCTCCTGATAGACCTTGTTGATCCCGAGGGATTCTAGCCGAAGCCGCAGTCAATCGATCTCACTAGCTATGCTGCAAGTAACGTCGAATCTCGTTTGATGCGTCTCTTCAACGTCTGTTTTCACCTGCCTCTACCATAGACACAGGTCGTAGTATCTCACATTCGACAAGCGTCTGCCAGGAACACTGTCGTGTAGAGTTCAAGGGTGTCGGTTGACACGCGAGACCAGTACGGTGGCTTGCCGCGGAATGCGTGGCTGGCTGATTGAGTGGTCCGTCTGTCGATGAAACGGCTCAAGCACGTGTCGTCGCGGCCAAGTACGGTTCGAACAGCTACAGGGGCGTGGCGGGTGATGGTTCTAGGCTTGTCCAGCGAAGCTCTTGACTTGCTTCACGAGCACGAGTTGGTCGGCAGGAAACGCAGCTTGAGCAGAGGTCGACAACGCACTCAGACACTAGGGGCGGGCTTGATCGCAACAGCTGAACTGAAAGACTATTACGGGAGTACTCGAGTAGACTTGCTGGAGACGATTGATCGACACGCCCCCATACTGACGAACTGCAATCCTCACGCTATGAGAGGACGACGAAGGTAGGAGAGCTCTTAGGTTGCCGGCTCCGACTAACAGCCAAGGCCTGCGCATCACAAGACAGACGCTAGACCGGGACTACGGCGTCAGCGCTGCGAGCGCCGAGGACGCGGAAGCTGTCCGGGTCATCGCGTCCGCGATTGGCAAGCGTGCTGCCCGCTTGGCCGCTGTCGCTGTCGGCGCCATCATCATCTCGACTGGGCGGCTGCATACGGCCTCCTCCGTGGCTACGGCCAAAGACAAAGAAGGTGTTGACCCGCCTACAGGCTCAGGTAAGACAGGAGTCAGTGAAGACGACATCATCGACATCGGCGTGGATGGCAGTTTGGTCGAATTCTACCCCAACTTCGAAGACTACGTCCGTGAGGCGCTGCGCGAGATCCCAGAGATTGGCGAGGAGGGCGAACGCAGGGTCAGGATCGGAATCGCGAAGGATGGTAGTGGAGTCGGCGCTGCGCTGATTGCACTTGTGGCGGGAAAGGTGGATAAGCCGGAGGAGTAAGTGGGAATGGCAAGCCACCATGTGAACAAAAGGAAAAGACAATACGGGAAGCAGTTGGACCAGTGAGACGTTGGTGGAGCGTGTATACGGTGAAAGTATACACCGAGCTTGATGGTTTTAGTGTTGTGCACCAAGCCGACTTCTTTCTCCTGTATCTAACTTTGCGAGTCTAACACTCTTTCGTACATGTGCGGTGTATCTCTGCTGTGAGTGGCTAGTGAGCTGAAGTCTCTAGCTACATGCCAACGTTTTATCAGGTACTCGAACCTTGGCGCAGTCTGACAGTTGCCGACTGATCCTCCTAACACCTCTGCATAGCTCTTCGTGGCTTCCAAGGGAATGATCAGGCTGTCGTACTTGCATGGAAGGTAACTCAAGCTTGAGACTTGGGACGTCTGTCAAGACTCTCTTGAAGCCGGATTCACAGCAGTGACCATGTGCCTGTCCAACAGTACTCTGCGAGTCTTGGCTGGATTCTGCACAACATCATAGGGCACGCCTCAGTCGTTCAAGGTGCGACCTCCATTGACTTTTTGAACGTTGATCTGTTCCGCCCTCTGATTCCGCAGCAGACTGTATATTCCTTTCATCTGGCAGGTTTCACTTCCTCTTGTCTCGACACTCTCCAGAGCAGGTCTGTGACAGAAACGCGCCGCCGCACGAAGAGTGCAGTCTGCGGTCTTAACCTCCTATAGTACCCCTCTTCTCTTGCCTCGGCGGCAAATCCACGTTTCTTGTACCACGCCAACGCCTCAGCGTTTGCTTCCCATACATGTGCCGTGACAGCCGCGACGTTGTGTGTCTCAACAGCACGCGCGATGACGGTCTGAAGGAGTTGGGTCGCGATGCCGTAGGCACGATATGGCGAGAGTACGCAGATGGTGGAAATGTACAACGTGTCTGTCACATCGTGTGGGTTGCGCAGAAGCCGGCAGCGTATGCCGCCAACGACTCTCCGTCTGTCTATAGACTGCTGGGTCATGTCGTCCTGATCTCGCCACACGGCGAGGAGCGTGAGACTCGCGGTGATGGGATCAGTGATGATCTCGTCGTAGAACTTGCTGGGATAAGGTATTGGTAGGAGGAGAGCGTTGAGGCGGCGGAAGGAGGATAGGCTAGCGTCTGTGCAGGGTTCGAAGGTTACACTAGGCGGCAGTGAGGGCTCCGAAGAGGTTGTCGGACGCGGTCGAACAGACTTGGAGTGGTGAGAGGGTGTTGCTCGATCTGTGTCGGTTACTGCGGGCGGGGCTCTACGTGGGGAGAGCGGTATGGATTGTGGAGGCTCTCTGACAGCTCTGGGCTTGTTCAGCCAGGCGGCTATCGACGTCTGCAGCATGTTGGCTATGTTGCTGTTGCCTCGTTGGCCAGACGCTGAAGAGGAAGAGGAAGAGGAAGAGGAAGAGATGCACGAGCAAGAGGAAAAGCAGAGAGCAAGAGACGCGAACGACAGACGCGACTTGGACCGGGCAATCTTCGGCGTCGGGAGCCGTCTCACTCAAAAAGTACACATATAAAGGTGCGAGCTCAGAGGTCCGAGGGAAAGTCGCAACAGGAGCAGAGCAGAGTCCATTGCTACCTTGAGGTACTGCTCGTTCTCGTCCGGTCACAATGGGGTCGGGAAGCTCAAAACCAGAGGCGCAACACGTCTTCTCAGCGTACGTCCTCCTGCGACCATCCATTGGCACTTCGCTATTAACGCGACGGCAGAGATACACCCGTCCGCTTCTCTCAAGAGGTGATCAATTCGTTACAGAGCAACCCAGAAGTACTGCCCATAGATTTCACTTCTGCGAATCTCCCTAGGCGTCGACGAAGAAGCTAATTGGGCGCAACTTCAAGACCGATTCAACCCGCTCGCGCAACCTCGAGCTCCAAATCCAATCGCGCGTGACCACGGAACTCGAACGCATCCTCCGGTCCTCCACCCAACGCCTCACCGACTTACAAGACCAAATCTCTTCCGAAGAACACTCTGCATCTCCCGTCTCCGAACCTGCAGACCCCTCACTCGTGGAACGTATCGGCGATAAGCTCACTGGCCAAGATACAGCCGCGAAGCACCACCAGAAGAACGTGTCGAGAGACAGCGTCAGCGAAGAAATTGCCGAATTGAAGCGAAAACTACAGGCCAGAAAGAAGCTCGAGGGCATGGACAGGGGCGTGGAGAAGGCGAAGGAAGATGTGGTGCAGTGCCTAAGGAAGAACGACCGACGGCCGCTAGATTGCTGGAAGGAGGTTGAGACTTTTAGGAATGAGGTTGGCAGGTTGGAAAAGGCGTTCGTGGAGCGGACTGTGCGATGAGCTGATGGAGGCAGCGGAGACTGGGAATTGTAGCATTGCAGCATCTCCGCTGAGCTGGTGCGCTGTGTAAATTGTTCCTTCGTCCCCAGAGAATGCGCAATCAAAATGACCCACCGTTCACCACGCACTAGGATGGCAAACCTACTCCCACTATTGTACAGACAGCAGAACCTTTAAACAGGCCGTCTCTGTTTCAGATTTGACATCAGGTATGTTAGGTATTCTTATCATCCTACTTGTTTACAGATTGCTCGCAATACGATATCTCTGGCACTCCTAATCGAACTCAAAACCACAGTTGTTTCAGTTTGCGGATAGTTTTTGTGTGCTGCAGTCGCTCGATCCGTTACTAAAGTCACTATTCCACTCTGCTAATGTGGCCGGTAAGAGGTACATTGCAAAGACAATGACCTAATTTGCGTGTTTGTTCTCGTCCACTATATACTTAGGAGGCAATCAAAAGGCAATCAAAACGCGTTTAGCATAGTAATCCACCTGGCCTAGCCACGGGGTATCTAGCTAAGGTAAGTAGGACTTGCACCTCCACCCTATCTACTTGTCCCTTTAGGCAATCTATGAGAGAAATAGTTTTCCCAATCTCGAGTCGCATATGGAGTAACATGTGTAAGTAGAACCACTTGTAACACAGAGTCACAAAGTATCGTTATGTCAATTCGGAGTGTCAAGAATCAGTTTTAGTGAGCGATAAGAGTGACCGTGTACACGAAGTACTTTTCTATTCCTCGAGAGTGCCCTGAGTTCGCTACAAAAAACCCCTCTTCGTCAATCGAAGAGCTTATTCCAGAGCAGATAGTGCGACACCATAGATGGTCTGTAGCCAAGTCCACAATCGCTCCAATCAAAACCGAAATATCGTGCCGTCGTACCATCATAAACGTCATCAATCATGTCTGTAGTCGTTGTCGCCGTATCACCATCACGTCGTCGTGCTCGTAGCCTTTGTGAGTGTAAGCAGTGCAGAGACCCTCAAAGAAACCCAAGTCAGACCAGTAATAGTCGTCCACCAACTCTGCAGACTTTCGACTTCGCATCCCACACTCCAGCAGGTACCTCTGACCGGAGCTTCAAATCCCTTCAGCAGCAGCTTCAGGGCCAAGTATTTTCCTCAGCAAGCCCTCGATGACATCCCACTCCAGCTGTATCATGTGTGCCATTGTATACGTGCCTTTGTCTGCACGAGCATACGGCACGACAACGTTGCCGAAGGGAGACCGGGTGTTGCCCGCTGCGCTGTTGGCGGATTGATCGGCAAGGGAGAGGGAGGTGGAGGAGGTCGTTGCTGTGTGGAGGAGGGAGGCGTAATACTACAACGAGTGCACCACGTATTAGCCGCCGGCGATTCGTTCTAGAAGGAATCGACCAACCTGTACGACCTGCTCACTCGCGTCCTCTCTTCTGCCCAACCCCTCGAACACCCAGTATGGTGCCAACGGGCTCATATGAATCGGCACGTGGCCAGGTCCACCAGCGCTGATGAACAATTGATAAAGCTGGCGCTCGCTAAAAGCGGGTGCGTGCAACGCTGCGTAGACAAGCTCTTGCAGCAACTGCGGTGTGAGTTGGTAGTTGTTCGTGCCCTTACGAAGTTGCTCACGGAGGGCGCAAATGAGTGAGTTAGCCGCTTTGAAGAGTAAGTCACGCTCAGAGAGGGTGTAGTAGTTTACTGCCCACCAAGGATACTGAGATAGAGTAACGTTAGCGCGACATAGGAGTTCGATAGATGGCGGTGGAAAGTTAGGGACTGGTTAGCCACTGACCTTGGTAAGAGTACTGATCATTGATTCGTAAGTGCGCTGGTAACATCGATGGGCAAACGGCGACTTTGGTCCGGAGTTAGCTGTCTGCGTTTCTCAAGCTGTCATAACACGGATCGGGATAGGTGTGATACTCACCCGCTGAGGCGTCTCCGCATGCTTCACGGTCATTACCATCTCTTCGCTAGTGACAACCCCTTTGAATCCTGAATTGTATGGCTCGTCCGTTTGATACGGCTGCGGGTCCTGCCCATCCCACTTGACGCATTTGGCCCTTGGAAATAATTCCTTCATCAAAGCTTCCTGGCTGCTGGCTTCCAAGTCAACGTGGCGATCGCCGATGCGTGGGTGCCTGCCGCTCGTGCACTGGCGGTGGAAGCGCTGTATGCTCTGGGCGGCCTCTTCAACGCTCCCGAATTCGACAAAGCAGTCCATTGTCTTTGCAGTGGAACGCTCCATGATGATGTGGATGCCGTACCAGGGACAGCCAGGCGGGCCCTGGGTTACGAGGCGGGCGTTGCGACCGACGTGAGCGACGATCTCAGGCTTTGTAGTGCCGTAAGGAATCTGTCAAAACATTGTCAGTGTCTAGAGGAAGCCGATCTGTTCAATGTTGGGGACTGACGTTCGAAATCTTGACTACCCCCCATGTCATTGGCCTAGCATTCTTGCATCTATCCACGAAAGCGATATGCTGGAAGGCCTCTTCAACGGTCGGCCGGCCGTTACGAGTGAGGTGTTCCAGAAGCGGGTCTGATCCACCAGTGCTACTGTTCGTCTGACCGAACGGTAGCATCTGGAGTGTGTTCGTGAGGTACGGCGCCCCGTTGGAAGGCATGGTACCCCTTCTCAACTGGTGATGTGGGTCGAAGACGGGAGGACTCTCGAACTGGCCATCTCTGATTGCTTGTGCTAAGATAGAAGCTTGCGTACGATTCATCTCATTGCTCTTGGTTGGTGAGGCAAGGTTACCAACAGCGTTGGTTGCAGCTCCATTCCAATCCTGCAGAGATCTGCTCTGCGAGACATGTGCGACATTGCTGACTTGCGGGACACTCGCAGGAAGAGTATGCGAATACTCATAGCCGTGAGCAGCTTGCGAGTTGCGCCGCTGTGCGGCACCGTACATACTCCTCGCATGCTGGATAATATTCCCCCTTCCGTTGCCGTCGAGGTGAGGCGTCTCGGCGTGACCGACCAACTTATTAAACCTCTCATTCGAGGTGCGTGAATCAGATCTCGATGATGCAGATCCCGAACGTCCACGATCTGGTCCGAAGCAAGCTCCGAAGGCGGGATTATGTGGAACAGGAGGGGGATGGCCGCGGGGCTGAGACTGCAACATTCTTGTGCTTTTCTGTAGCCTGTGATCTACCCCGGACGCGTTCATATGGCTGTCGAGGTAATGGTACTGTTCTGGTTGTGAAGAAGCTGCACCTAATGAGAGTCCATCCAGACTTGCGAACTGCTGTCTCGGTAGGATGTCGAGTTCGAAGACACTAGTATCGGAGACCACAGAGAGAGCTCGGTCAGAGGAGTGTGAGTATCGTGGTGGTGGTGAAATCGACAGGTGATCAAAGCTCTTGACGATGCTGTTGTTGTTCCACGGACTAGGGACTTGGACACCTCCCGACATAGATACTGGCTGAGAACGGAGCTCTACAACTTGAATGACACCCTATTTGTTCTGATGTTAGCTTCTCCTGCCTATCTTAAATGCGCACTTGGTCTTGTGAAGATGCCCACTCACTCCACCACATCTGCCACAGGCTGCGCTAATTGTGTTCTCTGCGTCGTATCCATATAGAACGTGGTCGTAACAGACGTCGTGTTGACACGGAATAAGTCGATGACTTGGCCGTCTGTTGCAGCTCATACAGTGATGACTACCTAGGTAGCTAGGCTGAGGTACTTCTGGTACCGGCATGTTTCGCATGGCTGGCATCCCGGACAAGTTCTGCAAACCACCATCAGTGGATAAACCTGCAGGCGATGCACCTCTGGTGAAACATATCCTGGAGCTAGGTGTTACTCACCTCAAGCATGGGAGGATTCGTGCTTCTGCCTTGTGTTGTTCGTTCAGGTCCTTGACTGGCGACTCTTTCTTGCTGCGTACCAACTCTGCCAGTTTGAGGCGACTGGAAGCTCAGTGCAGGTGCGGCAGTGAAGTCAAGCCGGTCTGTTACTGGTGACCCCATCGTTAACCACGGTACTGTGGGAGTATTGGGCGTGAGCTCCGAACGAGAGCGCGGTCGAGATGCCTCTGCCCAAAGTGCATGATTCTCCTGAACCCAATCGCCCTCCCAATCGTTGCTAAGGATTCGATGATGCCCTGAGCGAGTACCTTGTCTGTCCGTATCTTCATACAGCGGCGCTAGACCACTCGCATGAACTCGCCCTGTACTTAGTGATAGCGACTCGGGCTCGTCAGCACCATGGTCCAAAGAGCTGGGCGTTGCCCTCACCAAAGGGTCTGGCGGCACCCCTGACTTGCTCTGCGTAGCCTGTGCACCTAGCCCAGAGAGTGGCACAGGACTGGTCGGTTGAGCGTTCGGAGATGGAATGGAGCCTTGGCGAAGATCCGCACGTAGCAACTCGGCACTGGTTAGGTGTGGTGGGCCACTCTGGCTAGGAGTGAAGGCCGGAGCATCAGCTCGAAACCTGGGTTGATCCATGCCGCTGAGAAGTGCCAAGTGTCGCTGACGGTCTGATCAGTAGTGTGAGAAGACTCCAACGAACGTTTAGTTCCCCGTTTCGGATCAACGATGGAATGCGTGGAGAGCTCTCGATTTTTGAGATCGCCAGTGCCACTGTAGAGAACAGTGAACTGTCGCGGCACAACAGATGCGGAGCTGGACTTACTGGCGTAGAAGTCCTGCGGCCGGGTCTCTGCGATCTCAAGACACGTAGCAGATGAGCAGAAGGTACCGGTGACGCTCTTGAGCAAGAGTAGCAAAGTCGTGAGTGCGAAGTAATGAGAGTGTCAAGCGAAGGTGTGACAGCACAACGGTCGAAGTGTTGGTGCCAAGCTCGGACCGTCCAGAAGGTGAAGTGAACGGAGCGGTGTTAAGGCAATGGCGTGGAGACGAACACACGATCAAGCGGATCTTCCGACCTCTTTTGGGTTCAATACCCTTCCAGTCAAAATGTTCCACGCATACATCAAAGGACCTCCGTGGACGAGAGCTTGATTCGGCCAAGTGAAACGAAATCTAGTGATGCACACTGGCATGCAGATTGCGGCGCCTTCGGATGCGAATGCGGGCTTTACCACCATGTGGAATTGAGCATTCCAACTACTTTGAAGCGACACGACAGAAGAGCTCAAGCAAAAGATTCTACAACACGAAGAGAATTGGTATGAGCTTATTTTGCGAAACACACAGCTTCACCGTCCAGCCTGATGGCAGAAGTTCTACAAATGTTCTGGACTTGCACTTTGACAGAGGCCAGCTAGGTCTCTGTAAGAAGATGCTGTTTCCAGGTCTGTACCACTTGCACGTGTCACTCGAAGAGCAACGATCGTGAAGCTTTTTGAGGTCATTAAGAGACAGACCGTGGTTAATCCTTCCTACAACGCCAAGCCTGTTCATAAGAGGCCGCTATGCCGCAGCGCATTAACAGGATGCAGCACTACACGAACGCAATGATGTGGCGGATCAATCAAACTGCGGAGCCTAGTCAGTAGAGCATACGCAGTGCACACTGTAGTGGAAGTCTCACGGGGGTCAAGAATGATTCCGCAATGAACCGGGCTCTCGCATTCAGCTACATTGGTGTCAGCTGAGACCATGCACAACCATAAAGGTCAACTTACGAATAGCTTCATCTCTGATATCTCCTTGTCTACCTCCTCCATGAATTGTATGATGAAATCAACAAGCTTGTGCTTCAGCATCTCTTCCGTATGGAAATTCGTGATCAGGAACGAAATGTCGTAACCCTGGCTTCTCTCAGCAAGTTGTGTGCAGCCTTTGCGTAGGACACTGCCCACCTTCACCGGTTTCCTTCGTAATATGAAGAATGCTTCCGCCCTTTGGGTCAGGAATCTTGTGAACTTATGGACGAGTATGTGCTCAATCTCGTCTGCCTGCTTGATCTTGATGCTGACGCGGACACTGTTGATGCTGGGTTCGATGAAGACCCTCTCGTTCTCGTTTCTTGATACGGTAAGAGGATTGAGAAGGACCTCGGGCGAGCTCGCCGCTTCTATCTCGGGTACGTTGTGTCGCTCCGATGTTTGCGACGCGAAATTGGAGAGAGACAACGCAGCGATCAGTGAGGAGCGCACGCATTGAAGATATGGGCGGAGGGATTGCGACTGAGTGTGTTAGCTCTCGAAGCTACGACAGGAACTATCTGCCTTTGACAGACCATCTTGTGGGGTGGCTCCGAGGGTTTGTTGCTCTGGGTTATACACGCATCATATTGTAGAGATGCGCCGTCGTTGCTGTCTCGGTTAAACCATGCAGATTGGACGTCATTTTTGTGCTCACCGCCCATCTTCGTAAACACTTCCAACTCGGAACCGACGCCTCTTTCCACACCTTCCCATCTGCGTCAGTCCTCAATACCTTGGATACTCGGCAACATGGCATCTATCCCAGGTGAGTCGGAACTGCTGCTGGCCACATCATAGAAACACACTGACTGTGCGACCCAGTCGTCGTAAAGCATCAAGGCAAGAAGTACGATGTCGAGATCGATACTTCCGGCAGTGGTGAAGACTTCAAGCTGCAGCTCTACTCTCTTACGAATGTCGAGCCAACGCGTCAGAAGATTCTGGTCAAGGGTGGGCAGCTTAAAGACGACGCGGACATGTCGAAGTTGGCCATCAAGCCTGGGCAAACGTTGATGATGATGGGCACACCTAGCGAAGGTGGCGCAGTGTTCGAGAGGCCCAAGGAGAAGATACGGTTCTTGGAAGACATGACCGAGGCTGAGGCGGCACAAGTGGAAGGGGCAACTCCGGCAGGGCTGCAGAACCTGGGTAACACCTGTTACCTGAACTCCACACTGCAAACGCTGCGGGCGATACCTGAGCTACAGCAGGAATTGCTACAATACTCTGAGAGGTACGAGACCAATGAAACCACTTTGAGGCGTCTCACGATCACCATATCGGTTGTGTCCAGGGCCAAGAAGCTGATAGCGACGTCGCAGCGCCAACGGTAGCTCAAGCTCGAGCAGCCTAGGCAATCTCGGTCAGTTTGGTCTCGGAGGACTGGGAGCTTCGAGCGACCTCACCGCATCACTGCGTGATCTCTACAAGCAGATGTCTGAGACACAAGATGGATTTCCTCCGCTCATGTTTCTCAACTCACTGCGAACGGCTTTCCCTCAGTTTGCACAGAAAGCAAAGGACGGCCATGGCTATGCGCAACAAGATGCAGAGGAAGTGTGGTCTCAGATCGTTTCACAGCTACGGCAAAAGTTGAAGATAAAAGACACCGGAGCTGCTGGCGAGACCGCTGCGCACCAAGCTTCTGGCATGTCGTTCATCGACAAATACATGGCTGGAGTATTTGAGACGGAGATGACTTGTGACGAGCCGGCTGCCGTGGAAGCAGGAGAGGAATCTGTGAAAGGAACGGACCCGTTCTACAAACTCGACTGCAACATCAGGGGCGATACCAACCACATGCGTGATGGTATCATGATCTCTCTGAATGAGAAGATAGAAAAGAACTCGCCAACACTAGGACGAGACGCTGTATATACCAAGACTTCCCGCATATCGCGCTTACCCAAATATCTCCCTGTGCATTTTGTCAGGTTCTTCTGGAAACGGGAAGTCAACAAGAAGGCGAAGATCATGCGGAAAGTCACTTTCCCTGCCGAGCTCGATGCTATAGAGTTTTGCACCGACCATTTGAGGAAGCAGCTTATCCCTATCAGGGACAAGATTAGGGAGGTGCGAAAGGAAGAGGAGGATGTCGAGAGGGCGAAGAAGCGACAACGCCGCATGGACAAAGGGGAGGAAAACGATGCGGACCGTGGGATGAAAGGGGACGGACCGGCTAGCGAGAAACAATTGGCACACGACAAGAAGAACTCAAGTAAGGGAGTCGGTAGTTCTGCTGACAAAGACGCCGAAATGGCAGACGTGGTGTACAAGACCGATGCGGAGATCGACGCTGAGCGAGCGGCATCCATACTCGCGGCGAAGAAGGAGCTTCTTGCTCTTGTGGATCCCACGCTTGCCCGAGACACCGGAGCGAACCAGACCGGGCTCTACGAACTACGAGGCGTTATCACACATCAAGGAGCGAGCGCAGATAGCGGTCATTACACGTCGTATGTCAAGAAAGAGGGTCGCAAAGACCCCGGGACTGGAAAAAGAGGCGAGGAGGATGGTAAGTGGTGGTGGTTCAACGACGACAAAGTCAGCGAGGTCGACGCAGAGAAGATACAAATGCTCTCTGGTGGTGGTACGTGCCAGGACCCCGTTTCAGCTGCAAACCATCACGCTGATACATGTACTATGCAGGCGAGAGCCATTCTGCTCTGATCCTCCTCTACCGCGCCGTCGAACTCCCAAGGATGCAGGAGC
The DNA here is from genome assembly GCA_005059845.1 of Cryomyces minteri. Taxonomy (NCBI): domain Eukaryota; kingdom Fungi; phylum Ascomycota; class Dothideomycetes; genus Cryomyces; species Cryomyces minteri. The sequence goes on from NAJN01000353.1 coordinate 24,961, forward strand.
TGGACGAGGGACAGGATTCAAAGGCCACCGTATGAGCACGACACGATGTGGCATGAGATGATGAAGTACGAATTCCAGCATAGCATGCAGATGTGAGCATTGCAGGCGTTTCTGTTGCTATAAAGGCACTCAGATGGCATCAGTTAACATCTGTAAACCACACATCACTGTCATTCCATCTAGTATCTTTCCATTGCTCATCTAGCCCTGTGACCACCGTCGCTTGTGTGTTGTGATCTCACTCAA
>NAJN01000354.1:0-25125 GCA_005059845.1 Cryomyces minteri
TGTTGTTGTGGTAGTCCATGTGGAGCGACATGACGTGGTTAAAAGATGCCGCAGTAATAGCACGGTACGAATACTGTTCGATAGGGATGTTGACCAGTGAATGGACCATAGCGAGACCAGCAGACGAGCCCAGCCAGGTGTAGAGGACAAAAAGTCCAAACTCTTTGTATGGAATGCGACCTGCATCAATCAGTGTTGCCAAACATTCAAAAAATCTTTCGTCGAACGACGGGAACAAGCAGTCTCCGTGGTACTATGGAATTTCACATGTCTACGTCCATGTCTTGTATTACTGACTGTCATGTAAACCACATGAGCCCATTCAGAATGGCAGTACTTTTTCCTGCTGCAAACCCAAACGAACGGGCTTCTCCGGCATTGATCAACACAACGAAGCTTGGTGAAGGCACTACGGAAATATGAGAAGTAGGGGCTACTCACCAGTGCCATAGTCTTCAGCGAGTTTAGAAACTACTATCCCCAACTGGCGAGGCGATAACACGATTAGAAATCTGTTTGCGACTAGACAGAGGCCTGTGATTGCGATGCATAGCTGCACGAACCGATCCTTGTGTGGCCAGATGTACGGAATGAAGATAGAGAAGCTTTTCAGATAGGCCCACCAGCTACCCTGCTCTTTCAGACGCTTACGCTGCTGTTGTTTGACTTCCTTGTCCTCTTCGTCTTCCAAGTTATCTTCATCTTCGTTGTCAGTCTTTGAGACGACCGGATTTGCGCCGGTCACGCTTCCATAAGAAGCGCCACTCGCATCCGCCCTATTTGCTGACGTATGTTCTGCTAGGAGCGGTTGGTTCTCTTCGTCAAGTTCACTGACATTTTGGCGATCCCGGAAAGACATATAGACTCCACTAAGGGACATGAAAACTAACAAGGCAATCCTCAAAGCGCGGAGAGCAAAGCGCGCATCGTCATACTGTGTATGTACCGGTGTTGCAACAGCCACCAGAGTGATAAGAGCCACTTCTACGGCCCCAGCGATGAGCCCACATCCGATGAATGCATACCAGATGGGAGACGATGAGTCCAGGAGAAAGAGCCCCAGGCAGCCCCAGACTAGGATTGAAGACAATACATAGATCTATCATACGTGTTAGTACCTGGACAATGACACGATGTTGCTGCTGGCTCTATGGAGAGTTCTTGGTGCGACGACCCATGAGTCCTTATGAGTGTCAAATAGGTGCGCGCGCCAGAGTTTCAGGAAATGGCCGAAATCAACGCGCTTATTATTGATAGTGGCTTACGATATCATGTTGTGGAGCCCACCAACCGCGTTGACTCATGGACTGCAATGCATACGAGACCCCTTCTCCGGTCTGTCATCAAGTTAGTGAGATATCCGGAGGGGTTCGTTCGGCGCCTTATACTCACATAAGTCAGAAGTGTCAGAAAGATCTGAGCTACTGCGCTATATCGCCTCTTCTTGTTGAGGTCTTTCTTAGAAGATACCTGGAGTGTACATATGCTAGCAGCTACAGAGCTTGCGAAGTAAAGCAGCATCAACACCGGATAAAGGTACTGTAGTATCTCCAAGACGCTGGTGTCGCCCATCGTGGAGTGGTCCATCCTGTAGCCGCTTCAGGTGTGTGGCGAAGATGTCGGTCATAATACGGGTGAATTCGGACGCAGTGAGGGAACGATCAAGGCAAAGTTGAACAACTAAGCTTCGAGAATGAAGAAGTGACGGGGAAGAAACTCAAGAAACGCTAAGATTGCTGCCTAAGACTGACGTGACACGTATGTCAGTTCTGCCACAAAGAGTGAACGTTGCATATATCTTTACCTTTTGACTCAGTACAGAGACTTTGGAATGGAATAACCAACATCCATCGAAAGATCTTTCGAATTATGAGTACAATGCCCGTGAGTGCGAACACCAGTCGTCAATTCGGACTCCACACTAGCATGGAAGTTTTCCCTCGCCGCACGCTCCAGCCTGCCTATACAACTTATCTGTAGAGAGGCAAGGCCATGTATATAGAGTGATCAAGTCAAGGTTGTGTAGCCGAGACTCATTGTTTCTAGAAACATGGCTTGCTGGCCGCGAAGGCTGTGCCGCTTTTCGCTGTACAACAACAACTCCGACCGCCGCAGCCGAGAAACACCGGTGAAGACCAGTAGCGTAGATTTGATGACGGCTGAAGATGTGTACGTCAAACGGATACCTTAGCTGTCTGCCTCTCTAAAGGCTGACGACGTCGGAGGATGTCAGAGCTGGGCCTAAAGTGCAGGGGATTTGCGGAGGATAGTTCACCCGTTTATCTGCCAATATCACGTCCTTCCTCTTTAGATCTCACGTCTCTCGCACCGAAACACTGGTAAGCTTCTCAGGACTGGTGTGACCATAGTGACTTGTGCGGAGCATTCAACACGATCTAACATGTGTAACCGTGTGCTTTGTGTCTATCTATTTCCCAGTCTAGCGAGTCTAGCCTAGCGAAGATGCAGGTTTACGAAGTCAAGAGACTTCTCTATTCCAAAATCTGTGCAACGCTTTTGAGGACAACACGTGTGCCCATGGGGGTGTGTTGAAGCAAAAAGCAACTTTTGTTGCCAAAACGACAATGATTGCAAAACTTTTGGATGTCCACAACTTTTTTTCTCCAACCACTCCTTCGGTCAACCCCTCTGCTTTCTGCGCCTCCAGAGTATCCCGATCACTTTTCGGCTTCGTCCAAGCGCCATAGTGCTCAAGCACTATACCATGGCTGATAGGAACGAGACAAAGGAACGAGGACTGGATCCTGTCCGTCAGCGTCGTCATCGACAAGATTGCGAGATCCCCATGCTGTCTAATACTTTGTCAGTTGCTGGAACGATATTAACGGTGATTTCGCATGCAGATTTGAGCAGGTGTTTCTACAGATGACCCATCGAGAGATAGCGCTCGAGCATTCGCATGCGGCGTCACAGCACGATCAACTCCGACGTACCACATGAAGAGTGAGACAGGCATAGACGTTGATGAACCCGTGGACGTAACCGAAGAGAACCGAAGCAGGCAGGAATTTGACGTCTTTTGGGTGGCGAAGAAGGTGCGGGATCAGCTTGACAATCTTTGTGAAGAACAGCCAGAACGCGAAGGTCTGGAAGATGAGCCAACGAGCATTGTACGAACAGGACTCGGTCGCCTTGAAGAGAAGATAGACGAGAAATCCGTCGACGAGTAGGGCCGGTGTCTGGAACTGAGAGATGTACACAGCGTAGAGAGTCCAAAGATGCTTGCTGTGGGTCATATTGTGAGTAATTTTCGGTCGCCTGACTAAGTCTCCGTCAACGTGACGTTGCGTACCGATACCAGTAGCTGTTATTTGCCATCACAGTCCTTGTCGCAACATCAGCTTATGAACCGTTTCATCCGACGTTGGGACTCCACCCAGAATGGCACTTACAGATTGCCACGCCAGTGAGCCCTTGCCCAGCGAACGCATTGGAGGAGGAACTTGGAAGAACACTCCATCGTCGTCTCCAACACTGCATTGTCGTCGAACTGCAGATGAATCTTCCAGCCCTTCGAGTAGGTCCAGCGAGTCAAGCATTTGTCGTCATCGGTGTTGAGTGGGCGACCGAACCAGGTGTCGTTGAGAAAAGCATCGTAGAAAGCGTCACTCTTGAGGATACTGGTGCGGTATGCTGATGTCCTCCCAGACAATGTTGAGATCCCTCCGTCGAGATTGTTCGTTGCACCCGTGTTGAAGTTGCGGCGCTCAAGATACGCAATTCCCAGGAAATTCCAAACATTTGGACGAGCGTTTCGAACCACACGCTGACGTGGGCCTGCGGCACCGACGGCCGGATCGTCGAACGAGGCCAGGATGCTCTCGGGGAAGTCTTCCGGCCAAAGGACGTCATCATCGGCGAAGATTGTAATCTCGGACCTGCTCTTCGTGTCAGCCTATTTACACGTTCGACTCTTCGCACTCCAAGATCCTGCTTGTCACGATACTGCGCAGCGTGTTAAGGCTGTCCCCTGGTGCTGTTGCAGGTAGTTCTCCGTCGAACGCCAGCAGGTTTTCTAGGCAGCCACGCTTGGAGCGCTGCGAGCGTCGTTCGATTTTATTCACTCAGAAATATGCCACTGGGATTCCAACGAGACGTCCCACTTACATGGTCTGTCTGAGAGCGGCTACGAGCTGACGTCTTTTGTTCAGCTTTCCGACACTGATAACTCGGACTCCGTCGCTAAAGCCATTGATACGGCAGCACGTTTCGACGGCACAGAGCTTGGCCTTGCTAGTTACGACGATGACCTCGAACGGTCCACATGCGAGGATAGAACCAAGGCACCTGGCGAACTCATCTGCGCATTTGAAAGTCGTGGGAACGATGACGGTAGCCTGGTCCGGCAGGCAGGCTGGCTTGACCTGCACTGGCCGAGGTTTGAAGCGGTAGTACGAGACGCAATGGACGACGAGTCGCAGGTAACGGAAGATACTTGATACCAAGTCAGCATGGGTCCGATAACACCACGGCGGCACTTAGCGGGCTTGGAAAGGGGCTCGGTCTTGCTGGTGGCAGTCAGACAGTCTTGAAGGACGTGGCTTCGAGACTGCCGGCTCCGCTCCCACAGTAGCACTGACTGAACGTCTGGGATGGATCCGTCGGCTCGAAAGGCTGTCTAGAGTACACCCAGCAGGATGCCAAACTTCTCTGGATACGCTTCGAGGGAAATAGTTCAAACCTACAAGAAAGCAAGAAAGGCGAGGAGATTGCCATTCCACTCCATGGCAACCACACTGCAGGCTCAAAAGAGCAGCGACTGTAACGTAGAACACCGAACAAAATTAACACCAACGGACCGGCGGAAATGCAATCAGAAAGATGAGCAAGGAGAGTCAAACGAATGTGTGAGTTGATGGAAAAAGAAAGAAGTAAAGGTTCACGATGCAAGTCCCAAACAGCCCCAACACAACATCCTCAACCATGTCGTCTAAACTATCCCATGACGTCGGTTTGGGGCAGGACGAAACGCGTTGAGGTGAAGTGTATGAAGCAACCTTCGCTTTGCCAATCACATGCCAAATATGCAAGCTTCTACCTCTTGGTCTTCCTCGAGGTCAAACCCCTAGAAACTGTTTCTGGTAAGCATCTCCTGCGAGTCCTTGATATCTGTAGCGAACATTTCCATGTGCTCGCGCAGCATCAAATAGATTCGGCGCAACACATCCTACTTAGTACGTAGCTTGGACACTGCGAGAAGAGGTGGAGAACTCCAATAAGACTGTTAGCGAAGGCGCTTAACGCGAAGGTCTAAGCCTCTCCTTGACACTTCTACAACTGTTTGTAATGGAATGTAACTTAGGAGCATTAGGGATATGTCTCCAGTAACCGAGAAACAGCGAAGTTGTTTGTCTTTTGGATCTCCTGTTACGGTCAACTTTTCCTTTGCACCCCTAAAATTGTGCAATCCTCTCTTCGTGCATGCAAGACAAACTAGTAGCTAGACGTTCCCATCGTGCAAACCAGCTCCCGTTCTTCCTGTTCACCGTGACTGATTTTCGCTGCTCAGACATCTCAACTGTAGAAGTTGATCCTGAGTCTGACTCCGTAGGAAGTTGAACATCGCTTTTGGAAAAGACAAAACGTGTCTGTGGACATTAGGGTTGCACTCCCCTCTACCTCTGGCGGAATCCCTACTCGAAGTTTTTTTAGGGCAAAAATGTCAGAAGACATCTTTGCTAGATGAAGCAATCTCGAATTTTAGAGAGCAAAAAGGCAAAAACTCAGGGGCTGAGGGAACTCGCACTCGAACGGGTGACGTAGGGCGCTCGAAAGCGAATGCTAGACAGACGACGTAACCGAATGTTGGTTCATTACCGTTACGCTAACATACCGAAGTATGCGCTTGTTGGTGAAAGGACCGGTCAATTGAAAATATATATACCTTTGCTTTTCCGGTCTGGGCAGCACTGCAGTTTATGGACTGAGTTTGCCATCCCCTCTTGCTACTTTGACCTACGACTTCTCTATCTACAAGTCCCAAACATTCTACGATGAGAGCCTTCGGCAAGGCTCTTTTGAGTACTTGACGTCCGTTGCAGGAGGAAGCCAGACCGAAGTCGAAGAATATTCAATGCTCAATGCTTGAAGTAAAGATACAGCGTTCAACTTCTCTCTCAAAGATTGCCGTCTCCTTCTTCCAAGCGGGAGTCAAAAATGCATTCCGCAAAATACTTGCACATTCTGCTTGACCGGTTACATGTATAGAACTTTGTCAAGACCGTGCATGTGCCACCAAGTTAAAGTGATCTCATCAACAAGTGCGGGCAAAGTCGGAGTGAAAACACTCCCTGGACCCACGATAGTCCGCGTGGTGATACTCTCAACTCCTAGTATCTTCATCGAAGCTTCTCCGCTCTTTCCACATTGTTGACGACTGCAGCACGTGTGTATTAGATTCAGTTCCGTAATCGACACCTGAACCGATTGAGCTGTGAAGAAAAGGGTCGAGTAGGTTTGTCTGCTGTGGAACCTCTTCGGCCTACCGCTATCATTGTTCTGGCAGTGAGAGAGTACCTAAGATATCCATCCAATGTATGTCAACAACGTCGAACTACCAACGACGTCCGCCGGCGTCCCATCGGACTGGTTCTCGGGCCGTGCCGTTGCCAGAGCGCATTTAACCGTTCCCAAGATCAGCCTGGCGCCAGTCTGGGTTCCAAGAAGTCGTGGCGCATGGCTTTGTTCTTGTGAGGGCGATAGACAAATACCTTGACGCGTGTATGCACGGGCTTCGAATCAAGACCGTATTCGCTTGAAGACTGATGTAAAACTGCCACGCAAAGAGAGCAAGAGAGACATGTTGTGCTTGGGCCGCTGTGGACTTTCAGGTGCAGTGAGCGGCCCCACGACTTCTTTTGAACCCTGTCTTAGCCTGGCGCGGGGAGTGAGATTCGACGGGTGAATCCAATGGGCCGATTGCTGTGCGCGCAGCCGGAACCCAAGCAACCACATCGCTCTTTTTATACATACCTCTTGTCTTGCCCTGCAGCTTCAGCTCGTTAAAGCGCAACAGACCGTCAGCCGACATGGAGGTTCCCACGACCACATCGCTGGACCAAATCTACCCCGAGGAAGCTCTCTCGACGCAAAAGCGACGATGGCAGAACCTCCTGTCCCAGTTCAAAACCACATACGACAGGCCCCCAGACTTCGTGTCCAGGTCGCCCGGGCGCGTCAATCTGATAGGAGAGCACATCGACTACTCGCTCTACGAGGTCATCCCCATGGCCGTGACCGCCGACGTGCTCCTCGCCGTCTCGGTAAATGCCCGCAAGGACGGTCCTTCACGAGTGCGAATAGCAAACGTCGACTCCTCCAAATTCCCGACGCGAGAGTTCGAGATTCCGTCTGAAGGCGAGATCAAGATCGACGCGTCGTCGCACGAGTGGACGAACTATTTCAAGTCTGGACTCCTCGGTGCATCACAGTCACTGGCGAAGAACAAGAACAAAGGGAATCATTTTCCGTCTGTTGGCATGGATATACTGGTGGATGGGACGGTGCCGAGTGGAGGCGGCCTCAGCAGCAGTGCGGCGTTCGTATGTGCGAGCGCGCTGGCGGTGATGAAAGCAAACGGCGACGACAAGGTCGACAAGAAAGAGCTCGTGGAGTTGGCAGTCGTGTCAGAAAGGAATGTGGGAGTCAACTCTGGCGGGTGAGTAGCAAGTACCAGCGTCCTCAAATGCTCGTGGGAAGTACCCTGGTCACTAAGTGTTGTGCAGCATGGACCAAGCAGCCTCCGTGTTCTCCCTCCGCGGCAGCGCCCTCTACGTCTCCTTCAAACCCACCCTCAGCGCCAAAGCCATCGAGTTCCCGCCCACAAAACCCGAGCTCATCTTCGTGGTGGCGCAATCCTTCGTCGCCGCCGACAAGCACGTCACCGCACCCGTCTGCTACAACCTACGCGTCGTCGAATGCACGCTGGCAGCCGAGTTCCTCGCCAAAGCCTTCGGGCTGAAGAGACCGCTGCCGCAAGACTCCGGCCCGTTGGGCGTCAGTCTGCGCGGCTTCCAGGACACATACTTCGAGGAGAAGGAGGCCGTGGTCGACAACACGCAGACGCCGGTCCCGCAGTTCCAGCAGCAGCTCGAGAAGCTCGTGCAGCTGACCGAGGACTACCTGATCCAAGAAGACGGTTACACACGCGAAGACATTGCCGCCATCCTCCGCGTCTCCGTCGACCAGCTCAACGCACGCTACATGTCCGCGTTTCCCGTGCGCGCGGAGCGCTTCCTGCTGCGCCAGCGCGCCCTGCACGTCTTCAACGAGGCCATCCGCGTGCTCAAGTTCATGGCGCTGCTGTCGTCGCCGCCTGCCAAGGACGAAGACCTCCTCAACGGGCTGGGCGAGCTGCTGAACCAGACGCAGGCCTCGTGCCGCGACGTCTACGACTGCAGCTGCCCGGAGCTGGACGAGTTGTGCACGCTCGCGCGCGCGGCGGGCGCGTACGGGAGCAGGTTGACGGGCGCCGGCTGGGGTGGCTGCTCCGTGCATCTGGTGCCGGCGGACAAGGTCGATGCGGTCAGGCAGGCGTGGACCGAGAAGTACTACAAGAAGAGGTTCCCGGACATCTCGGACGAGAGGCTGGAGGAGGCAGTGGTAGTCAGCAAGCCGGGGAGCGGGAGCTCGGTGTTTGTGGTGGAGGGCAGAACCGAGCTCTAGGGCTGTGAGTGTGGATTCGCTCATGTTTGGAATGCGAACACCAGTGCCGTTTGAGCCTGAAACGGGCCCGCTTGGGGTGGGAGGCTCTTGACGTGTTCTCTGCTATCCACCGCTGCTTCACCTGCTGGCACCAGTGTCGGCTTGCCCAAGAAGCGAAGAGTGCGTTCTCTTTTTGGCATGCAGAAAGCGAATGTTGGCTACCGGCGGTGCTCAACTGCTGAGCGTAGCGCATGGAGGTTGCTGTGGATCTGGAGAAGCGTCACATATACGCGCAGCAAATGCCGTTTCCCGTTAAGCACGAAGTTGTCTCGTACAACAGGCTTCCCTGGCCTCGCTCCCGCCCTTCCAAGAGCCGGGAAACCCCATCTCTCGCGCGCTCCCACGTTCCTGTCCACTCTTTCCCTTCCATCAGAATAGCACCAAACTCCGCGTGGACGAGAGCTCTGTGCTCTTCCCCCCCAAGGCGCACAGGCAGGCCCCTCACGCGACACTGCAGTACTGTCTCGACCCGAACCCGCCACTCGACCAGGTCTTCTTTCTGCATCGTCCAACCCTCCCCCTCGCCCTCGATGCAAAAGGACTCGTCGGCACCGACCGACGCGAGACGTTTTCCCGCTCAGAGCTTCGACGGACCTGCGGGGCGGAGGCAAGTGGAGCAGTGACGGGGAAGCCGGGGTGAGCTTCGCGGCCGATGGATACCTCGGCGTCCCAGTCGGTGAGTTGGGTTGGGGAGACAAGCGGATGGCGTCGGACGACAGTACAGCGCTCTCCAACGCGCTCGCAAAAGATGGCGCGAGTAGCACACGAGCCGTACAACACACGGGATGCGTAGCGCATCACAGGCGATCCGCCAGACCAAGTTCTTTACGATGCACGGCGGCTGCAGCTCAGTCGAGCTAATGGCTAGGTACAATGGGTACATGCATGGGGCAGTACACGTGGGGCAGCGAGGTGACCAGCGAGGGCCGTTGTGCTTCCCAGCTACCCGCCGCCGCCACCGCCCTTGGCGCGGTTCATGGGGCCCCAGTTCGGGCGCGGGTTGGTCTGGTACCTAAGCAGGCGCTTGCGGGCTTTGTCTCTGCCGAGCTGCTCGTTGAAGACGACGGTCAGAGACGAGGGGGAGTCTGTGGCGGGTTTGCCGGTCATGCGGGCGATGCCGCTGATGGCGGTGCTCTTTGCTGCTGCGTCTTTGGCCCCAGGCTCTGGGTCTCCGGGGTCTGTCAGGTTGCTGCTCTCCGCCTTCTCTCCCTCGTCGGGCTTCTGCTCGTCTGTGGTTTCGCGTCTTTGGGACATGATGCCCCACCCCGCCGTTCCCTCTCTGATCGCGCTCTCCTTGATCGGCGCTTTCTGGCGCACCCACTCCCTCATAATCTCCCATACGACTGTCCACGGCGCATCGGTCTTGACAGTCCCGGGTTTCGTATGGCTTCTCGTCGCTCGGTACCCCGCCGTACGGAGCGCACCTTTGACGGCTGCTTCAGGCGGCGACTGGCAGTGAATCACCTTAGCGAGGGCGGACGGGTGGAAGAAGAAGGGGTGGTTGTCCAGCGTGTGCGGCGGCATCGTGGGGATAGTATCTTTAGGATCGGCAGCTGGCAGGGGGTCGTCGAAGAGCGTTTCTTCGAGCGCGGTCGTCAGCATGCCCTCGACGCGGTCGAGCGTCGCGTACGTGGTTTTGTCGAGGCTGGGTAGGGCGTCAAGAAGCCGCTCGATGAACGCGGGATTGTGCAGCGGCCCGCCGTACATCGGTCCTGCGAGGTGCGTTTTGAAGCCGCAGTGCTCGCAGTGCGTGCTGGCGGACGGCGCTTGCGCAAACGAATGCTTCCACCAACCGTCGCCATTGGGACCGCCCTTTGTCTTCTGGTGCGCATTGCGAGCCAGAGGCTGGACAGTCCACGCTCCGCAGCCTGTGTCGCAGCTGTACACGATGATTGTTTTGCCGGCCAGGAACTTGACGTCTGCGGGCCTCCGCCTTACGCGCACGAAGACGCGGGCGTAAAAGTCGATGGAAAGAGAGAGGAGGGGTTCGATGGTGAGGCCGTATTTGGCGGCTGTGGACGCTATGGAGTGAAGGATCAGGCGGAGACCGGCTTCGTGAGAGTGGAGACCCTTGAGAGGTAATCCGTCGTAGAGCGAGTACGTTTTCTCAAGGTAGCCGCTTGAAGCCCAGACGCCTGCGTCGGTGCATGTCTAGCAAGCCGCCATCGGTAACGGACTGGAGTGCGGCGTCGAGGAACGGAACGGTGGTACCGTAGGGATCCAAATCTATGACATCGTACTTTTCGTGAGAAGGAGAGAAGGCTGAAAGATACATGTGCGCAAGCGCGTTGGAGGTTGTAGGCGTAATCCTGTCTTCCAGACCGTTGTGCTGTATGTTCAACACTATCGACTCAGTCGCTTTGTCAGAGAGATCGTTGGCTGTGATGGAGGTTGCAAAAGGTATCTCCTGCGCATAACGGAGAGCACGAAGACCGGTGGCGGAGAGTGCATCGAGGATGCGAAATTTAGGCTTCCAGGTTCGCGCTTGTGTGTCTCCGACGGTGTTCGCCTGTTCTGAAGCTGTGCCATTCGTAGGAGCTTGCGCGATATTCGCCGCGGACCCTTTTGTGGGAGCAGGGATTGACTCGTGCTGCGAAGGATATTGGTGCGAATCGTCCCTTACAACCTCACTGGCATCGTCCATCCTCGTGTCGTGCGTAGTCGCTCCCGGTTGAATGTCACCTTCTGCGTCTGCAGTCTGACCCGCTGTTGCATCCACCGTCACCTCAGATCTAAAATCAACCACATCTTCAACGTCTTCCTTTTTCCTCTTCATTCCATTGCTCTCCTGTACACCAGGAACTCTGGCCGGGTTTCCATTGCCCTCGCGTTTCCGCTTTCCCTGAATAACCCCCTTGCTCTTGCTTCTGTCATGCTTGGCTCGCCGTAGTGCACACAAATCTTCTCCGAAGGCTTTAATAGCCAATACGCTTAGATCTCGATTGAACTGCTGGATGGGATTGTAGAACACGGATTGCGCCTGGGAGTCTCCCTGCTGTCCATCCCTCAAGTTTGCAGTCCTTGCGGCCTTTGGATCCGTAAACGTGCGAGCCTGGTGCGGGACGAGGATGTGTGCGAGGCCTTCTTTTATGGTGGTGTACGATCTCCCTTCATGAAGTACAGACTGGCCGGCGCGGGGTCTAGACGTTATGCTTGCTTCGCACGTCTGTATTGATTCTGTTTCTGAGTCCGGTTTAGACACAATTATATCACTTGCCGCTAACGATTCCGCTGGACTGGGAGCTGCCATGGCTATAGGGTATGTTGCATATGCTCTTGCAATGCTGCCGATTGTTCTCTGGAAGCGTGCGCATTGCCAAGCTGCTGTAAGACCGAGTAGCAGAATGTGACGCGGATCAGCCAGTCTTGCTACTTGTAGATTGTTGGTGTGAGAATCTTGTGAGATCCGAAATGAAGCTTGGAGTGCGGTGGACTGGAACCTTTCGCCGTGAGGTCGTCGCGGATCAGATATCGCTTAAGTTACCTTAGGGTTGCGGCCCGCAGCTGAAGCGTCCCTGTCAAATTCATGTTTGTGTGAGAGCCTAACTTCGAGCGTCAAAGACGGATGATGGAAGATTTCACAGAAAGGCATCTTCCACCACTGCTCGCTTCTATGTGCTGTGGAGGGTAAGGTTAGTGAGCACGGTGGTACCAGTCGTAACTGTGCAAATGACGAACAATCACTCGGTACAAGGCAGGACACAAACAGATGAGATTATTGGTGTTACTGGATTTTCGTTTGGGTATTATCGCTATAATACATGGTAGTCGTTAGGTGGTATGCCGTGTAGGTGAACGCCCCGAATCGTGAGGCTGATATGTACAAGAGATCATAGTCCCATCCCATTCCGTCCGTCATGCAAATTACCCGTTGTCCTCCACAAACTGATCGTACGCTATTGTTCTCTCGAACCCATGTCAACAAACGACACGTTCAACCAGCCTGGAAGATACCAAGGGCAGCAACATGGGGGTTGATCATGCTGAGGTTGAAGGGGGTGAGGAAGAGGTCGGAGTCGGTGAGGGCGATAAACATGGTGTCGTTCGAAGCTGGGTCACCCTTGTAGACCTCGCTGGCCGGCTGGTAGGTGTAACCCGAGTTTTTGCCAGTCACGGTCAGGGGCGTGTAGGTGAGGTTGAGCTGCGAGACCCAGGCGACAAACTGCGGCGCGCCTGCACTGGTGGCGGTGATGTAGCTGTTATTGGGGCCGACGGCCTGTCCAGGAGCGTCCCATGACAGGCGGATCTGTTTGCCAGGGAAGGAGAGGGGCTCGGATCGGTTGCGTGAGATAGCAGGGCCGCAGTCAACGCCGCTAACGTTCAAATGAATGCAGCTCTGATCCTCTGGGATGGTGGACACGGCTGGGTCGGAGGTGCGGTTGCCCACGCGCTCAACATAATCGGCGGTGTCGTTAGGCGAGAAGCGGTTGATGTTGGCCTGGTTAGCGACGTGCAGCGCCGGGAAATTCTGCCATGCGAGACGGGTGGTGTTCTGCGGGCAAGAGCTGATGTAAGGGGCGAGGAAAGTCCAGGCCCATGATTGTGGGATACCGGTCTCGAACCAGACGGGCATGGGGAAGAGGCCACTCATTTGGCGGGCCTCGGTGGCGATTGACTGAGCGAGCAGCTGGCCGACTTCACGCGAGTCGAGGTGGTTGATGAATCCCCAGACACCAGACTCACCGAAGCGGGTGAGGATCTGGTTGAAGTCAACGAACTCCCGTACGGTGGAGTACGGGTAGTTGTAGGTGCATTGAGGTGGTGCAGTCTCCCCGAGCATGTTGGTGAGAAGAGTGGCGTGTCCAGTCTCCTGTACAGCCATGAAGGCAATCAAGGCACGGTCCTCAGCAGTCAGACCGGCGTCAATGAAGTCCTGCTCACTGAAGGTGGCAAGACCGTTGTTGAAGCAATCAAGCTCAATCCACTCCTGGTACAACCCAAGAGTAATGGACTCATAGTCGAAATCACTCTCAACCATGTAGCGAGGCTCACTGCCATTGGTTCCCAGACCGCCTGAAGAAGACGTCAGTTGAAGTGCAAGAGCAATTGACATATATGACAAGCTTACCATAAGGTGTGTAAGGGATTGGCTGTGCATGGGTGAGCTGGCCGTTGGTGTTGTAGTAGGTGGCAGTGGGATTCGGTGGCAGAGCTGGGATAGTCTGCATCAAGGTCTGGTTGGCCTTGACAGCGCCGGTCGTGGTAGGAACGCCGGAGTATGGGCCGTGAGAGGTGGCGCCAGTCACATCGCTGCTTCGGCGAGGAGGAGCAGCGCCAGAAACGGTCCCATTCGGCGGTGCAGTTGGCACGGCTGACACTGCCGAGTCAAGACCGAAAGAGGTCGCGAGAGTGCCCAAAGGCGTAGGCGATGTTGTGCCGTAGGGCGCATTGGGGCCAGTGTAGCCAGGAACCTGAGGTGCTGGCACGGCGGCGGCCAGACCTGCAAGCAGCGCGGAGGTCGTGATGATGGTCTTGCTGTACATCTCGGAGGTCGTGAGGGATGGTAGGACAAGATGAAGAAAGAAACGTTTTGCGATGGGGATTGGAGGCTATATCAACATCTGCAGGGCCGCGTGGAAGGAACAACTGCCGTCACCGCGGCGGCGAACAAACACCTCAGGCGAGCATCCTGCCAATGCCAGCCTCCAGAGGAGTGACTTCATGACACGCCCAAGGTGGAAAGCGTGACGGCATGGGTCGAGGCAGACTCAACGATTGAACGCTGCAGCAAGTCCCGAAGTGTCTGCAGCACGGCTGGGCGAATGAGAGAGCGGGCGGAGGGTTGCATGGCATGAGGAAACCCAAAACTCCGTGACAGCCGCTCGACATGCTGCAGTGTTCCGACCTTGCGCCAATGAGATATCCTGGGGCGACAAGAAGTCGTCGAGGACTCCGATGTCGATAACTCGAGGATCGTCATAAGGCGTCATGAGCCGCACCCGAGAAAAGATCGCCGTCGACGCGCTCCACACCTCGAAGCCCGATGGGAAGTCAGCTTAGCTGTGGCCACAGCAAGAAGCAGCAAAACCCTGGACCTTCATCAACAAGTCAGGGACGTCAGACAGATGTCTCCTAGCTCGCACTGCTAGTGTCAGGACAACTGACAGATGTCGAAGAGCCGCGAGAGTCCGCAGCGTTTGTGCCTGGCTTGATCACCGAGCTCGAGCGAAGAGTGCCGAAGGGTTGAGATTCATCGTACCACAGATTATCACGGGCCGGTTGGTTTGGCGATGACGTGGCCGTCAGACTCGAGTCCGATGTCTTTGTGGGTCGGGAGGCAGGTGAGAAGAGATACGCGTCGCAATCCTCCTGCGACACCCCAACGCCACCCGGGGGTCTCACGACTCAAGTCTTCCGATTGTGCGCCGCGTCAAGGATCACACTGCGGCGAAGCTATATTCGCAGCCGCGTATTCAAGCTTTTATCCAGAAACTATGGCACGCGACTTACTCCGAAGTTGGCCTGACATTCACGGCTGTGGAAGTACCTCGACTGTCGCAGATTCGCGTTGTCGTTCCAGCCATCTTGCAACGGCTAATAATGGAGCCGCACCACATGTGCACTGCAGGGAGACTGCTCCGATCCCGCGCAATGTGATCGACACCTGCAGCCACTCCATCGTTCCTTGGAATCTCCCGCTCTGTTGGTGGCTAGGGAGTCTTCTTTCTGCCATCCTGCATAGTGATATCTGCAGCTCCTGAATCCTGAATGACAGTTGCTGCATCCGCTATTCGGCTGAGCATGGCGGGACGTACCCCCAGTATGGTGACTCGTGTTCAGCTGTTGAGTCTCACGTTCCAATATCTTCCTCCTTCGTTGTTACTACCGTAAGAGAGACGTGCTATCTATGAGAATGGAATCCCGGCTGTACATGGAATGTCACTCCTAGCACGCGGTACAAGCCTTTTGGGGTGTACCAGGGACGAACTCCCAGTCGACAGTCTGATGATGGGGTACTGCTATCAGACAAGATCAAGCAGAAGCTTCATTAGAGACAGACCGGAGAAAGAGACGACTGCTGTTGAGATGCGTTGATTTGAAACTCTCGAAAGCTCGTCATTGAGAAGACTTCGTATGGTAAAGTGTTGTAGTGAGATACACATGGAACAAGATATCCCTGAATTGTCATTAACAACGAACGGCTATCATGTTAAGTAGTAAGTTAAGATATTTGATTGTAGAACCTGTGAGGACATAGTTGAGTTCACTTTTGATTTGCACTTTCGACAGGGCAGTAGACCGCGAAGATGAAACACCTATAATTATACTGGATGAGATTTTGGGCACGGTACTGCGGTAGGTGTTTCCCAGTCACGATGTTTCAAACATCTAAGACGCGTAGCTCGAAGCTCAAGAATTCATGATTCGACGGCCTTCATCAACCATCTGCCAGGACCCCTGTCGTCGCCCAGAAAGCTAGGGTAGATCAACAAGAAGAGCTTCACAGCAAGAAATCCACTGTCGCGCATACCCAGACCGCGTCAACAACAACCTCACTCTAAGGGAGAACCTTCTCAATCTGCAGTGGCTCGACTTAGCAACAACACCCCTGCGCCCCGATCCTACACAGCTACACTCCACCTCCACTTTCAAGCCCTGGACAAGTATTCGCAAACATGAGTGCCGGCGGTTCACACAAGCGGATCATCAAGGTGCAGACTCGTCTACAACAATCGACACTTGCAGCCACTGACCTGTTCACAGGAGCTCTCCGAGATCACGCAGTCCCCACCTCAGGGCATGAAAGTGTCGCTCGTTGACGAATCCGACGTGCACGTTTGGGAGATCCTAATGGACGGGCCTGAGCAGTCCGTCTACGCTGTACGTCCCTTCCCGCCGCCGCCTCCCCTTCAGCCTTGTTTTGACCAACCCTGCCACATCAACGGCCAACGGTCAACGGCCAACGGCCAACGGAACCAACGGAACCAACCAATTGACACCTCACTTCATAGGGCGGCCACTTCAAGCTCCTCCTAACACTGCCCAAAGACTACCCTTTCAAGCCGCCCACCCTCGCCTTCACGACCAAAATCTACCACCCGAACGTGACCAACGACGGCAAAGGCGCGATGTGTCTGGGGCTGCTGCGGTCCGACGAGTGGAAACCCCCCAATAAAATCGCTGCCGTGCTGGACATGACAAGGAGTATACTGGTCGAGCCGAATCTGGACGATGCGGTTGAGGGGGCGATCGCGGAGGAGTATAGGACGCGGAGGAAGGAGTTTGATCGCACGGCGAGGGAGTGGGTGGGAAAGTATGCGGGGAGGAAGTAGGAGGTGGGGGAAAGCAGCTGGGATGGGGAGAGGGTGATGGTGTGGATAAGGGTGGGAAGGTGAGTGGGAGCTGCGATGGCATTCGGGGGAGCTATGGGCGTGGGCATACAGTTGGCGTTTGGGAGGTAATGGCGTATGGGAAGACGGAGCTGGTTTCAGGTGGACTCCTGGGCTGCTAGATCTTCGCTGGATGGGTTGCCGGCGCTGTGCATTGATGTAGCTCTTCAAGGGCGGTTGGAGGCTCGAAGGAACCACGACCGGTTGCTGGAAGTGCATGCGACTCGTTTGGCCTTGGTTCTTGAACAGACCGTCTATGCCCTAGACTGTGGTACTACTACTCTGGTGTAAGAGACTACGACTAGTCTCCACGTACGTCCCAACAGCTCACAGTTCGAAGCAACAATCTATGAACGTCTTCTCTACGTCAATGTGTCAGTTGCGTGAAGTCGCACATATGAAACATGGCAATCTCAAGCGAGCACGGTCGAGTGCCTGAACATCAGCTGCAATGTCCTGCATCATCCCGCAGCGCAACCCGCTTTCCACAAGCATCCTGGACACATGTTAAATTACCTTCACGCGCACTCATTACACACTCTTCTTAGCAGATGCTGTCGCATCCTTGTCATACAGATTTCGCCAATGTATCCTCTACCTCTGCAGTAGCTATGATCCTGCACTACAGCAACCCAATTGACGGCCAGCGCGTCTCGGTGTTTACTCCTCCGTCTACAACCCATGCTGCCGAGAGCGAGGCGCTATGAGTGTATCGACTTGGGGTGGGCTGCCAGATACTGATACGAGGGAGCGTTACGACTTCGGTTCGGGAGTCTTGTCGCAAGACGCTGCTCTCTTGCCTGCAGACATTGGAAATGGAGACGCTCGTGTGGAAGAGGAGGACATGCAACATGAACGCTCTAGACGAGACAACAACCTACGCGATGCACCGCCTCATAATAGCTCCGTCTCACCACATGCGAACTCTAGAAACACCACGACCATGGAGGATCAGATACATCACAATCAGTCCTTCCAAAGACTGAACCGCGCACGCTCTTTCTCGACTCCGGCACCTCACGTTCCTCTGCGCAAAGAGTCCGCCAAGCGTCTCCGACTGAGAGCCCTACAGCCACATTCGTTAGGAAGAAGGGATCCCCAATCAGAGAAACTATTGCCAGCGACCCCATTGTATGATGGATCGGATTGGCCGCTGCGACAATCCACCCCCAACAAGCATGGCAACATTATCAGCGATGGTGGACTCTCTGCCAGTGCGTTGGAGGCAGCCCTAGAAAGCACAACTGCTGCAACACAGTTATCACCACTAGTATCAGCAGTGAGTGGAGATCGTAGTTCGTCCCTATCACCGCCTTCGCCGTCCTCCTCGCTATCAATGCCACCGCACAACGCTAATGGAACGCTGAGGGTCTCGAGATCTATACCTGACATGCCCTACCTGTCTACAAATTATAGGAATAGTTCTTCTGCATACCGCCCTGATCGAGGTCAGAACAACCGAGATAGTTACCATTCGTCTTTCCGGCGAGACCCTCCACCACGCTGGCGAGAAGGCCGATACGAGGAGGTGCGAGCAAGTTTCCGCTCGGCTTTGACGATTGGATCGAGCTATGTGGACACGAGTGGCACCGAGCGCAGTAGTGTCATCACCGGGAACAGCTCGACTACTGATCTTGCAAACGCATCTAGCGAGTTTATGAACGTATTTCCGGGTACGCCGAATACCGGGGATGAGGGGATGAGCGTAGACGATGCTATCGACATGTATGCAGGTGGTTTTAGAGATGATTCTGCGGCCGAAGACGACATGGAGACTCCCAGAGATCTTCTCAAACCTCGAAGCGCCTTTGGGAAACAACTTGGGCATGAGCACAGGCGCAGTAAATCCGCAAGCATCATTGAGCGACTCAACCCAAGGTTTCTGAACGCTTCCGGAAGCTCTGGACTATCTGCGCCGTCTCATGCTCGTTTGCCCGCTCAAACTCTCTTATCAGATGGGCTTTCTACACCGCAGGAGCCACCCAATCTAATACCTACGATACCTTTGAAGGTACCTCGCGATCGCTACGGATTCAAGAAAGCCTCTCAATACGTGACGCCAGAGCAATACGACACATGGAACAAGCCTTACACTGAGTATCTTGGACGGCGGAGGAGAAAGTGGATGACTTTGATGAAGCACTACGGTCTACCTACGGACCCTCCACTTCGGTTTCCTCCCAGATCGGAAAAGATCAAGCGCTACATTCGCAAAGGTGTACCTCCCGAATGGCGAGGAGCTGCATGGTTCTGGTATGCCGATGGTCCTGCGCGGTTGGCCAAAAATCCCGGACTCTACTGGGAGCTTATCGAGCAGGTAGACCAAGGTGAGATCAGTGAGGCTGACAGGGAGCACATCGAACGCGACCTGAACCGCACCTTTCCGGATAACGTCCGCTTCAAGGTCGATCCCACAACAACGCTTGATAGCCAAAATGAAGCCGGTGGCGGCTATCTCTTTGACGGACCTGAAACACCTATAGTACGTGCACTTCGGCGCGTTCTCCAGGCTTTCGCTATTTACAATCCCAGCATCGGCTACTGCCAGTCCCTGAACTTCCTTGCTGGACTACTCCTCCTGTTCTTGGATGAAGACGAAGAAAAGGCGTTCGTGATGCTGAATATCATCACCACGGTCCACTTGCCAGGCACGCACGGTGTCGTTCTCGAGGGCGCCAACGTAGATATCGGCGTCCTTATGACCTCGATCAAAGAATCCCTTCCAGCTGTCTGGGCCCAGATCGACGACAAAGAGCCCAGCGCTTCCCACGCCGGCATGTCCACGCGCCTCCCAACCGTCTCGCTAGCAACAACAGCCTGGTTCATGTCCCTCTACGTCGGCACTCTGCCCATCGAGTCCGTCCTCCGCGTGTGGGACTCCTTCTTCTACGAGGGCTCCAAGACCCTCTTCCGCATCGCCCTCGCCATCTTCAAGCTCGGCGAGCCCGAGATCAAGGCCGTCTCCGACCACATGGAGATCTTCCAGGTCGTGCAGACCATACCGCGGAAGCTCGTCGACGCGAACGCGCTGATGGAGACGTGCTTTAAGCGCTGGAATGGCTTCGGCCGTCTGAGTCAGGAGGTGATCGATGCCAGGAGGGCGGAGAGGAGGAGGGGCGAGCGGGCGAGGGCGGCGGGCATGCCGGCGCCGGCTGCGGATGGGACTGTGGCGAAGCAGCCGTCATCATTGAGGAGAGCGGCGTCTAGGGCACGGTTTAGGCGATCGAAGCCGAAGTAATGAAGACGAGCGTCCGGGTACACAGGCATGTCTGTGGGAGTCTAGAGAATCCTTGGATATATGGCTATGGTGCAAGGGTCATACTCGGGTGTAAGGGAGCTTCACGAACATACACGCATTGCGATAGGGGCCATTCGCGCACATTTTCCTCGCTGTCGATTCCTCGCTATCGATCTGCATCTGCTAGCTGCTTGGTATTTACCACATAGGCGGTTCGATTCGCTTTACAGTTGTATATATGTCAAATATTTACTTCAGCATCAAAGCATACACGAACCACGCCATCGCAGAATTCACGGCTCTGCAATTCCAGTCTACTCGTTCACTCTAGCCTCTACGAAAGGGACACACGTGAACTGCACTGCTGAAGGAACTGCCCGACTGAGCGTTGGAGGCGGTGAGGTTCTATCGATAGGAGCTGCCCATTCTGCCGCCTGACGTCTCATTCTATTTCAACTATTTCCCCGTCCATATTCACCCGCTTCATTGCTCTGGTATACCGACTCCCGGTGCACACAAACGCGATACATCTCCCATATTCGACGTCGATTACACCATGGCCGAGCCCAACCTCCAGGAGGTCCACGACTTCCTTGTCCTCATCGCTAAGAGAGCGGGCCAGATGATCACCTCCGCGAATCCTACTACGGCCGGTTCGGGGTCGAAGAAGAATTGTAAGGCAGCCCATCGTGTGCTGAGGGTCTACAATCTTTGTCATGTGGCATTGGTGACTTCCGATTGATCTGAAGGCTAGTTGAGAATGCTCCTCGTCCGGTTTTCAGACAAACGACCTCCCCGCCGTTGTGCTGCGCATGGGACATTCGTAGGAGTTCAGGGTCATCTGGATGTAGCCGGCAGTACATGGCAGAGATTATAGACGTTCACCTCATATCTATCGCCTTCTTCGGTCCACAGAATCGGACATCTCAGCTAATAGAGTATTCGCCAACCAGCGTCCGACCTAGTGACCGAGACCGACCGCGCAGTCGAAGCCATGGTCTCCTCTTCCATGCGAGCCAAGTACCCCTCCTACAGCTTTATGGGTGAAGAGACCTACAAACCCGGCGACACGCTCTCCGCCGCCCCAACCTTCATCGTCGACCCCATAGATGGCACGACCAACTTCGTGCACGGCCACCCCTACGTCTCCATCTCGCTCGGCTTCGCCGTCGCCCGCCAGCCCGTCGTCGGCGTCGTCTACAATCCCTTCACCTCGACACTGTACTCCGCCGTCAAAGGCCAGGGCGCATTCCTGACTGACCCCACGCACAGCCGCACCCGCTTGCCGCTGAAGGCCGAGCCTGAGCCGCTGGAAGGGCTGAATACCTGCCTGGTCGCTGTGGAGTGGGGCAGCGACCGCAGCGGGCCCGACTACGACGTCAAAGCGCGCACGTTCCGCAAGCTGTGCGCGAGCAAGGACGACGGCGGCGCGATGGTGCATTCGCTGCGCTCGCTGGGGTCGGCGGCGCTGAATCTGTGCGCGGTGGCGGCGGGACACCTTGACGTGTACTGGGAGGCCGGGTGCTGGGCGTGGGATGTGTGCGCCGGCTGGACGATTCTGGAGGAGGCGGGTGGGATGGTCGTGGACGCCAATCCGGGAAACTGGGAACCGAGGGTGGACGAGAGGAGGTATCTGGCCGTGAGAAAGGGGGTGGGGCAGCGGGCGCTGATAGAGGAGTTCTGGGCCTGCGTGGAGGGGAAGTTGGAGGTCGGGCTGTGAGGTTGGCGTTGTGAGGCTGCGTTGCTGCTGAGAGGGGAGTACTGCACGCCGCCGGAGTTCTAGGAGTTCTAGAACCTGCTTTCCCTCTGTAGTGAGAGGCAAGAAGATCATCAGAAAGATTCTCCACTGACATTGATGGGTTGTCAATGAGTCGAAGAGCAGAGTTGCATTCGGGGCACAGGACCACAAGCGCTCTACCTATGCTTGCCTCCGACGTAGGTACCAAATCCCCTTGCCTTCACCAAGACGGCAGGGAGTGTGTAGCTCCACGTTGGGCAGTCGTGACCCTACAACGCCCCTTCACGCCTCGCGATGCACGCTCCAACCCATCTCCCCCATCCATCAGATACTCGCCCGTCTCGGCGCCATCGTGCGCCTCAAGTTCCTCTTCTCCTCCGTCTCCTCCATGACCGGCAGCACGCCCTGCTCCCTCAACTCGGCCAGATACTGTTTCCCAAACTGATATCCGAGCTCGCAGATCTCGTCGAACTTTGCGAAATCCAGCGTGCCGTACGCGTCGATGGGCGGCCGCATGTAGCGGCAGCCGGGCGTCGTCTTGGCGCGCTCCAGCGCATCGACGCTGCTGACGTACGCCAGCCGCGCCTGGATCTCCGACAGGGTCGGCGGGTTTGCGAACGCGCTGAAGGGGTTCCAGCGGTTCAGCAGCGCCCAGAAGCCCGACAGCGAGTCGCCGAACGCCTGCGGTTGGTTGTCGTCGAGGCTGCCGACGTCGACGGCGAAGATGACGTCGGCGCCGAGCGACTTCATGTGCTGCACGGTGAGGTTGTCGATGTAGCCGCCGTCGAGCAGCATGCTGCCTTCGTCGCAGAGCGGGGGGAGGAGGCCGGCGAGCGACATGGAGGCCCGCACGTACCGCCAGACGTAGCCGGAGGTGTGGATCTCGGAGCGCGACTTGCTGATGTTCGTTGTGTTGCAGTAGAACTCGAGCCAAAAGTCTTCGATCTGGGAGTTGCCGAAGGTCTTGAAAATGCCGCGATTGAACTCGTGACCGGTGGTGTATGACGCCCTGAAATGTTAGACACCATGAGTAAGAGACGGGAAGGAGATAACTCACGATGGGTACGTTAGGTCCAGAGCAAACCTCCACATACTACCCATCCGGCCCGCAAATTTCTTGGCTCTCCCGTACATGGGCACGACGTCGGCATCCCAGGCATACAGCGCTCCGATGAACGAGCCAATGGATGTCCCACCGACGATGTCAATCGGTATGCCAGCCTCCTCAAGCGCTCTGATGATGCCGACATGCGCCAGACCTCTCGCACCTCCGCCACCGAGTACGAGCCCAACAGATCTACCACACAGCCGGCGCGCCAGCCGATGGAAATCGACCTTGAATGGTGTTTCCGCCGAGTACAGAGGCGTCTGCCTTATGCGTCGCGACGTGTATTTCTGGATCTCGGCTTGCAGGACTTGTACGCGATGCTTCAGCGCCGACCCAAACCGTCGCGCTTGCGGGTGGACGGGCTCTGCCGTTGTGCGGAACGACATCTGGATATGGTGATGGCTGCCATTCACCCACACTCGATTGCGGAGCCACCTTCGTGTTAAGCCGGGCTCGCAGTATCGCTCGGCGTGGAGAAGGACCAGCTCCTTTCTGGCCGTCGTCTTGGTTGTCAGGAGAAAGCGTTCGTACTCGCCGATGTTGGGGGACCCTTCTGCTACGCCGACCAGCAGTATGCAATCTGCTTGGCTGATGCACGTCTGAGTCCACGGCGATTTGACATTCGTGTCGGCAACGTAAAGCACGAGGCCGTATTTCTCCTCTAGATCTGCGAGATACTGCGAGAGCTTGAGTTTTCCCATCCGGCTAAAAGCATGCCGACCCAAGTGGTTCAGAACGGCGGTGTGGTTGAGTGAAGTGACTCCATTAGGGGTGCCAATCTGCGTTAAAGCGTTAATCAAGCGGCTGGAGAACTCTACCACTGGCACGCCTGCAGTCACCGGAAGGACTGCTACTGTTCGCAGGTTGACGGTTGAGGAGCCTTTAGATCTAACTCCTTTTGCCGTTCGTTCTCTGCCTTGATCGGACAGCGGATCCTCAATCAATGCTCTCATCCGGGTCGCGATGATCTTCGAAATCTTGATGGTGATGCCGGGATGCTCCAACGCCAAACTATTGAACAGTGTTTTGGGAAACTTTGCCAACTCCGTGTCTCGAATAGCATTCAGAGTACCCGGCCGAGTGGACTCGGTAAGCACTTCCAGCTCGCCGACGCTGTCGCCTTGTCCATACTCGCCGATGACCTTAACACCGCCATCCTCGCTTTCTTGAATCGCTCGTAATCGGCCATTCAACACGATGTAGATCGCGTCGCTCTCATCGTTTTGGTGGTAGATCACTTGCCCGGCGTTTACTTGTACCCACTCGAGAGCAAAGTCAATATGCAAGATCAGGCGGGGGAGGAGACTTGTCAGCCGTTTCGCCATCGTCAGCAAGACGAGAGGATATCTGTCCACGATTCTTTCTATTGACGCCCTTGGTAGGAACCCCACATACACGTCCGTCTTCGCTGTGACATCGATGAAAGATCTGTACGATGATACGGTGCCCAGGTAGCCAGCAAGGCCGCCTGGCTTAGTGAGGAAGAGGCTTTTCCTATTGGGAGGCCTCTTCTTCCCGCCTTCGCCCGCGGTAGAGCCAGACCGGGACGAGCCCGTAGCTGTCTTTTGCAGCGGGGCTCCAAGCAAATCAGATGCTCCAATGCCATGCGACGCTGGTATAGTACCAAGCACGTTGGGCTCGGTACTGTTCTCATCCAGCGGCACACTAACGTCGAGGAATCCGTCAATTACGTAGTACAGACCCGGATTTCTCTCGCCTTGTTCAACGAGTACCGATCCTTTCGGGAAGTACACAATCTCGACATCATTTTTGATGTCTTCTAGAATATTGTACGACCCGCCTGCGCTGATAGCCGAGAGCGATGCAGAAGCCATGGACTCCGAGTCTCCATCGGCGGATGCCTCGTATGGATCTATGAATCCGAAAGCGTTGCTGAAAACAGCCTTCTGCCGCCTGGAGTCGTAAGATACCAATCTAGGTGACTGCTCAACAGATTCCGGTTTTCGTAGAGCATTTTTTGTGTTCG
>NAJN01000355.1:0-13295 GCA_005059845.1 Cryomyces minteri
CTTTCACTGACAGCTCTGTAGTACAAAGGTGGTAACGATGACCTTCGGCAAGATGCTATTATGGAGCAAGTGTTTGACCAAGTCAGCAAGATGCTCAAGAAACAAAGGACGACTCGCCAACGGAACCTCAAAGTAAGGACCTACAACGTCGTGCCCTTGACCTCACGTGCGGGTGTCATGGAGTTCGTGCAGAACTCGATCCCCCTGGGAGACTTCTTGACCCCAGCGCATGCGACATATTATCCAAAAGACGTCAAGGGTAGCGTAGCCCGAGAGAAGATAGACTCCGTGCGTGGAAGCTCAGTGGAGACGCGTACGAAGATGTTTCGCCGGGTCTGCGAGGCATATAACCCAGTTTTGAGACACTTCTTTTTGGAACGCTTCGACGATCCTGAAGAGTGGTTCGACAAGCGCTTGGCCTACACAAGAAGCACGGCTGCAATTTCGATTCTTGGCCATGTTCTGGGGCTTGGTGATCGACATTGCCACAACATCCTACTTGACGAGCAGAGTGGCGAGGTTGTGCACATCGACCTTGGCGTTGCCTTCGAAGCAGGACGTGTTCTTCCCGTTCCCGAAGTCGTGCCTTTCCGGCTCACACGCGACATAGTGGATGGGATGGGCATCACCAAGACTGAAGGAGTCTTCCGTCGGTGCTGCGAATTCACACTAGACGCTTTACGAGAAGAGCGAGATAGCATCATGACGATACTCAACGTCCTACGCTACGATCCGTTGTACAGCTGGACTGTGTCGCCAATAAAAGCGAAGAGAATGCAGGAAGCGCAAGAAGGGCTGCAGGGTGCCACGACGTCGGAAGGTCCAGACGAGGCGTCGAAGAAGAAGGAGAACGATGTAGGGGAAGCTGACCGAGCTCTCTCCATCGTGGAGAAGAAGCTCTCTAAGACCTTGAGCACGGCCGCCACTGTCAACGAGCTTATCCAACAGGCATCTGACGAGAGGAATTTGGCGGTCTTGTTCAGTGGTAAGTGAAATCAGAGTCTTGCCGGAACAGGTATCTAACCTTGCGATAGGATGGGCAGCATGGAACTGATGGCACCGAACCTTGAACACTATGACTGGGCATGAGATCAGAAGCCTGTTCTAGCGAATCCTGGGGGAGTAGCGTTATATATCATGATCTATGGGATCCATGGGTGTCGGCGACTCCAAGCCACCTGCTATGAGCCGTACACAACCTCTATTTGTTTTACGTGGCGCAAGCTCGTGTGAAGAAGGGCTGGAAGTTGGTAGAAAGCGATACTCGCAAGCAGTAGACTGGTCTCACCAGACCATGAGCATTCAGCTGTCGCGCTGAAGTCCCTACCTAGTCACTCTAGACTATGCAGAGGTCAAGTCCAATGTAAGGTTGCGGTTGAAGTGAGAGCAGCCGAGCTCACATGCTGGCGTGAAATTCCGCGACACAACGCGAACACCGCATCGCGGCACCGTCATCCTTACAGTAAGCCGTTGCTTCTACATCCTCTCCCACAAAACCCTTCCACCCACCTTCACGGTCACCTTGCTTCGCCAGGCACCCCACCAGTCGCGTGTCGCATCCAGCTTTGCACAGTCGCATCAACTTGCTTGCTTCGAACAACGCATATCTCCCAGCTCCGTCGCCGCATTGCCACTTGCTCTCTCTCATAATGTCGAGCTCTGCGTCCTCACGCCGCAAGCGGCAGACACGACTAGCTTTCTCACCTCTTCCGTCATCGTCGCCCGCTTCCTCCAGCTATCCACAACATATCCGTGAGCGCGCTGCTGCTGTCACCTACGAGGGATCACCTGGTTCTGTGAAGAGACGGAAGGTTGTGGATGATCCAGGTCTTACGGAAGTGGAGGGGGATAGGCTTGTGAGGAATGTGGAGCTCAGAGAAGGTTGGTTGCTGATTCAAAACATACGGCCTCAGGTGCATGTGGACGTGGTGTGGTGGAGGTTCGCCTCTGCACTGGGAAGATCGAGGGTTCTGGGTTTGTGAAACCTTCTGAGATCTTGTCAGTCTAAGGGCTCACTACAACATCCGCCAAAAACAGAGGTATCATGCGTAACGAGAACATTGCTAAGGACGCCACAGAAGAAGTTCACTCCGCACTGCCAACGCCGGACCCGTCGTCACAGCCAACTCTGAAGGGTACGTCGAGAGCCGCGTACAACTTTCGCTGAGTTATAGCTCATCTCGGGACACAGTCACCCAAGACATACTAGGCGTTAAGGTCAATCTTGACGGCGAAGAGGATGTCGACAGCGAGCCAGTCCGCACATCGCAGCGAACCTCACCACTCACCACTCGTCTCCAGTCGCTTGGTGGAGATCAACCTCAGGCTTCGTTTCGCAACGGTCTACAGACAATGGGCAAGCGAAGGCGCACGACACAAAGAAGGCTGGAGTTTGAGGAAGACCATAAGGATCGAATGAAGCCAACATCTTCAGTACCCTCCCTGAACCTGGCTTCCCCCATCAAACCTAAGTCCCGTCCTCGCTCTGGCATCTTCGGCACTCAAAATGCCGTAGATCTAGTGGAGCTGTCAGGTGGAGAGAGCAGCTCTTCGTCCGACTTACCGGAAATGAAGATTACTCCCCGCAAAACCAGGTCCAACCATGATCAACCTATCGAAGATCCGCCGTCGTCAGCCGGTCAAGTCACCAGGAGCTCACAACGCAAGAAGTCAGTGGTCATTGTCTCATCTGATGATGACGACGATGGAGTGGTAGAGCTGGGACCGCGGAAAAAGCGTCAAGATTCAACTCTGAGCTCCGAATTGGGCGAGACTGAAACTAGTGGAGGCGAAAATCCCTCTGGTCCACGACTCTTGAACCGGGACAAAACAGCAGCGGTGTCGAGAACCTCTACCAAATCAGGCCGAATTGGAGCCAGTGTTAGTGACGACGAGGACGATGAATTACCGGTCGTAAAGAGAAGACTGGGGAGGCCAAAGTCAAGCTCAGAAGAAGACGAGGAAGACGAGGAAGACGAGGGAGATGACGATCTACCAGTGACTCCTCGAAAGCGGAAGGCCTTGAGTCAACGAGAGCGAGAGGACCTTGATGATGATCTTGAGTTCTTGGGCGCCTCTAGTGGTACGTTCCCTCTCGGGTCTAAGACTGCTCTTTGTGGAGGGGTTGCGAGTCTGCTATCAAGCTTACTAAAAGTTGTGCATGCAGGCAAACTCAAAAAGTCGCCGAAGCGGCGGCGCGTAGCTCCGCAGTCGAGCGCAAAGCAGAAGGCGTTGGAGCTGCTAAAGCGTCGCCGGGCCGGAAACAAGACGGAGGATCTTCCAGACGATGTACTTCCTCCCAAATCTCAGCACGCTCTCTACGACTCCGAACCAAGCTCAAGCGATGACGAAGAGGTAGATGAGCTTAGAGAAGAAGACGGCCAAGCTTCCGCTCCGGAATGCCATACGGCAGATACGACGGACATGTTTCAAGAGGATCAGTACGACGAAGGCTTCGTCATCTCAGACAACGAGGAGACTATCGGGGTACCAACAGACATCCCTCTGGCCTTCACCAGGTATGCATCGATGAAAGCCAAGGATCTGTTCAAGCATGCTGTGGAGTGGATGGTGCAGAGGAAGATCAACCCGGCCTTTCAGATGAACGATGAGGTATACGATCTTGCCTTCAAGAAGCTGGACGACGAAGTCCGAGGGCTAGCCGGCTCCAAGTTCACCTCTGCTGCCTGGACTGCAGACTTCACAAGAGCCTTGCACTCACGACCCGAGATCGTGTATACCCCGATCGACCGGCAATCCGCAGCCCACTTCCTGCGCGACAAGTGCGATGCTTGCAATCGCAGTGGACATCCAGCCACATGGGAAGTCAAGTTTACGGGGCGTCCATATCATCCGGAGACTTTAGAGGACGTGTCCGACGACGAAGACTCCGAGGGAGAGGAAGAATCGTCCGACGAAGCGGCTACAAAACAAAGGCAGACATACGACAGCAGAGGCCGTGAGGTGCCTGACGCGGACACCACATACTATGTGGGCAAGTGCGTACACCCTTCTACTCACTTTCCCTCTCAGCCCTCCCTTGGCGCGGTAAGCTCCCGCCACTAACGCCCCTTTCGTAACAGGTTCTGCATGCGCAACGCCATCACCGCGCACGCTCTCGCGCACTGGCGCTACCACCTCAACGAGTGGGTCGTTGACTACCTGGCTGCCGAAGGCTACACGTCGCCCGCCAAGATTGTCGAGCGCGACGCCTGGAGCACCAAGAAGCGGCGCGCGTACGCCAACAAGGTCGCCGACGAGATGGAGGCCAAGGGGGAGGTGAGGAGGCTGTATCGAGATTATCGGTGCGAGATTGACACGGCGAGGAATGCGAAGCAGGCGAGGGGGTGGGGGAGCTCGCCTTGAATGGGGCGGTGCGGGAGAGAGAGAGAGAGAGAGAGAGAGAGCGGAGAGTGGGAGTCGGAGCGAAGCTGGTTCACGCGTCTACGCCTTTGTGCAGTAAGTTGGACCACTGCAGCGATTCCGCAAAAGCAAGCAACGCGAAGCCGCCAGTGGAGGTGTCTAGCTCTGAGGGAGGGAGACTGCGCCTACAAAACATGCCACAACAGCCTCTGCCACTCGTCGAAGCACACGTCCGCATTCCGGCGAGAACTGCGTCTGTCGCTCTTGGTTGTTCATACATCAGAACCGAGGCCGGCCAACACTCCAAGCGAACTTTGCACGCACCAGTGAGTGGCTGGTGTGATGGGTGTGGGACAAGATACACGCCTCCGAGCAGTGGTCTCCCGCAGCACGAGCGAGCAGGACAGAGCCAGACACACAGTGCGCGGACCAACGACGCAAGCCACCCCCGGCAAGCCTGTGCGTGCGCATGCAGAACCACACGTCTCCGCCTCTCTCTCCTCTTCCCTCCAGTCACACTCTCTTCCAGGCCTCGAACTCGTCTTCCAAATGCTGCTTCAGCCGCTTGAAGGCGCGGCCGAAGTTCCTCCCGCAGCGCCAGCACTGCAGGTCGCGGTCCAGAAAGCCGCTGCGGCCGGGGTGGCGGCGCGGGTCGTGCTTTGCGAGGGGGAAGTCCTCGACGGGGACGAGGAAGGGGGTGTTGAAGCTCTCGTAGTGCCTGGGGTGGCGCATGCACGGGCTGTGCATGTCGCGCGACAGCACGTGCACGTGCAGGTGCGCCATCGATGGGTGCGCGTGCACGCCGGAGATGATGTCGGCGGCCCAGTCGCGGCCGGGGGGCAGGGTGGCGGCGGCGGGCCCGTCGGCGTCCAGGGCGGCGGTGCGCGCGCGGTCGAGGGCGGAGACGTGGCCGTAGCGGCGGCGGAGCTCGGCCGCGAGCAGGCCGCGCACCCTCTGCGTCTCCGCCAGCACGGAAGCCAGGAAGGCCGGGTCGTCGAAGGCGTCGAAGGGGTGCAGCTGGTTGAGCGGGCTGCGCGGGAGCAGGAGGAGGTGCACGGACGACTTGGGGTACAGGTCGTTGATCACGACGGAGGTCTCGGTGTGGTAGACGACGCGGGAGGGGGGGAAGGCGGCCGGGTCGGCGGTGTAGGCGCCCAGGCCGTCGCGGCCGCTGAAGACGGTGCGCGCGGAGGAGGCGGCGGCGGGTCTCGACGGGGTCGGGGCGTGCGGCTTCTTGGACATGAGCTCTGCGACTGGAGGCGGTCAGACAGCGCTTCGGAGAGGTTGGTCGGCGCGGTGTGCTTCAGATCAGGGGACAGAAAGACACGGAACGGCTTGGGGTGCGGGAGAGAGGGTCCGAAGACTGCAAGCAATGTGGAGATGGTGACTCGGAATGGAGACAGGAGGCTAAGTCCCGAGGCAAGATCTCAAAGCAGAGGAGGGAAGCGGTCTTCGCTTAACAACGAAAGGCTCGATTGCTCTCGCTTGGACAGGTTTTCAGAGACCGTGTCCGGGGATTTATCACAGTGGAAGAGGAGCGACGTACACGCATTCTTCGGCCTGGCAGGAGAAGCGGGCCGCTTGTGGGCGTTGTTCGGTATCACCGTTCCCGTCATCTCGTCCTGCCCGATGGCATCGTTGGCTCCCTCGGCAGCGTTTGCCATCCTCTCCGTGAACTTGGCTCTTGCGCCAGCTTTTCTGAACGGGTGCGCTCGTAAGACTGGGGAGCTGGCGAGGGCGAGGCGCATGGAAGACTGGCAGAGTTCGTGCGCATCACACGCCCGTGTTCGTGTTTATGTCCATCTCCATCTCGGCGCCGCAAGCCGGACGGTGGCAACGCGTGAACGCCACCACCGGCGGCAAGACATGTACCTCAGCCATATGTACTCTGTGTTCCAGCCACAGCCGCAGCCACAGCCAGAGCCGCATCCCGTCTGCCGCCGCTGCCGTCGCCGCCGCCGCCGCCAAACGCTCGCTTGTGAAATCTGCCGACGAGCGCATTCCCCTGCTTTGCGCTCTCCGACTCCATGGATCGCACAACTGAGCAACATCTCCGCGACGGGTCAAGCGGACGATGCCAAAGAATGCACACGGTCCAAGGCATGGCGCCGGACATAAGAAGCCAGCTCCAGCAGCACCGACCGGCGACGACACCAGCTATATCGTCTTCTCAAACTCAAAGAGCGATCCGAAGAAGAAGAGCAAGCCAGTCGACGATGCCGCCAACACTGCAATGGCAGACAAGACCAAGGCAAAGGACACGGCTGCTGGCGTTGAGACTCCTCCCGCAGATGCGCCTAAGAAACCCGACACCCGCACCCTGATCGGAGGCGCATCATGGACGGGGAAGCTGCCGATGAATCTGCTCTCTGAGCATTGCCAGAAGCAACGGTGGGAGAAGCCGGAGTACACTATGGTGAGTGGAAGTAGAGCTGTACTGAGAGGCTATCGAGCTCACCCGAGCTACAGTCCAAGACGTCAGAAGGCTTCTCCTCCGCCGTCGTTCTCAAGTCGAAGAACCTGAAAACGCAAGAAATGACAAGTCTGCCGCCGTTCCATCTTCCACCGGGTTGCAAACAACTCGCTGCGCAGCCAACCGCAGTAGAAGCGCGCCACTTCGCCGCCACGTATGCCCTCTTTCGAGTCTGCAACATGCGCAACATCCACATGATGTTACCGCCGAACTACCGCGATCTCTGGAAGGGGGACTTCGCAGACATCAAGGCGGAGGATGTCAAGGAAGGTCGTGGCTGGATGTATGAAGCGGACCCGTTTCAGGCGAAGAGGGAAAGAGACGAAGCCCACGCGCTGATGGAGAAGAGGCGCGCAGAGCACCAGAAGCAAAAGGCGAAGGAATCAAGTCTGCCAGCTGTACCAGGGGGTGTGCCGGGTCAATCGTCGGGCAAGGGTGGGAATCTCATGAGAGGTTGGAACAAGGCACCGAAGATTGAGATGGGCAAGAGGATCAGAAAAGACGTGGAGACCCTAATTCGGAGGAAGGGGGTCTGGAACCCACACGGCGTAACAATCAGTACTGCCTACAGGAACCAGGTTGTAGAAGAACTCGTCACACTCGGGTTCCGCAGGAGTCACATCGAGGAGGCAGCAGAAATATGCAAAGACCGCGAAGAGATACTCGAGTGGCTTCTGATACACGTGCCTGAAGACGACCTCCCTAGCTGGAGTCTGCCCGAGGGCTACGTAGCCGGCATCAGCATGGCAAGCGGAGACCTGAAGCGAGAAGCAAAGGTAGAGCGTTTGGCCACTGCTGGATACGCCGTCGAGCTGTGTGAGGAGATGCTCGACGCGGCTGGTGGTGATGAAGCGTTGGCCGCCGGTGTACTTCAGAAGCGGTTGCTCGGTGCAGAGAGCGGCGATGTCACACCAAGCGATGTCTCTAGTCTTAGGATAGCTAACGGGACCACCGATGACTCCGAGGCATGGAACGAAGAGCAGGAGGTTCTAGTTTCCATATACGGTGATAGGTACAGACGTGAGAAATCTATTCCAGATGTCTGTAAGATTCCATTACGCCTGGGTAAAGGGTTCGAGAAAGACGTCACACTGCAAGTCAGAAAAGCTCAACATGGATACCCAAACACTCTTCCAACGATCTCTATTCTCGCCCGTCTTCCTGCATATATCCGTCTCAGCATCATCAAACGTGCGCTACTTGCTGCGCAGTCAGACTTCCTCGGAGAACCCATGATCTTCAACCTCGTTGACTGGCTAGAACGAGAAATACCAGGTATATGCGACAATCCAGGAAAGTTGACCGATGTCTCCTCGGTGGCTTCCGGGGGTGCGGAAACTGGTCGTACCAGTACCGTCCGTCAACACGGCCAACGAAAGCGAAAGCCGAAACCAATCAGCTGGCGACCGTATACAGATCTGAGCCAACGAATGCTGGAGCAGTGGCAGTCGAAGCAGGAAAGTCCGGCCCAACAGCGAATGATGCGCGTACGTCAGTCTCTTCCAGCTTGGAAGTTGCAGGAAGCTATCGTGCAAGCCGTCAACGCCAACCAGGTTGTCATCATCTCTGGAGAGACAGGATCCGGCAAGTCCACTCAGTCGGTGCAGTTTGTTCTTGATGATATGATCAAGAAGGGTCTTGGGGAGGCAGCTAACATAATCTGCACTCAACCACGAAGGATCTCGGCCATCGGACTTGCGGACCGCGTCGCTGACGAACGTTGTTCGACTGTGGGTGATGAGGTAGGTTATGCCATACGAGGCGAATCTAGGCAAAGACCCGGAAGTACTAAGATAACTTTTGTCACCACTGGTGTCCTGCTCCGCCGACTTCAGACTTCTGGCGGCCGTACTCAGGACGTTTTGGATGCCTTGGCAGACGTCAGTCATGTCGTCGTGGACGAGGTTCATGAGAGAAGTTTGGATACCGATTTTCTCTTGGTTCTGCTTCGTAACGTCTTAGCATCTAGAAAGGATTTGAAGCTCATCCTCATGAGTGCCACACTCGATGCCGAAGTCTTCGAGGCGTACTTTCGCCGCAATGCGACAGTTGGCAGAATAGAGATAGAAGGCAGGACACATCCAGTAACGGATTACTACGTGGACGACGTCGTTCGCATGACTGCTTTCAACGGCTACGCTGGAGATGATGGCTTCGAGGACGAGGAGCCGGCAAAGAATGCGCTCGCAGGTGCGCTTCGCACAATCGGTATGAAGATCAACTACGAGTTGATTGCGCAAACCATTCGTTACATTGATCAGGAGCTCGGTGATCAGGATGGCGGAATCTTGGTCTTCCTACCTGGAACAATGGAGATCGACAACACTCTGCGCATCCTTCGCGCACAGCCAAACCTCCACGTCCTTCCACTCCATGCGTCACTCCAATCAGTCGAACAACGCCGCGTCTTTCCCCCGCCACCGAGAGGCAAGCGGAAAGTCATCGCGGCTACCAACGTTGCAGAGACGTCAATCACCATCGAAGATATTGTCGCCGTCATCGACACCGGCCGCGTTAAAGAAACCAGCTTCGACCCGCAAAACAGCATGGTCAAGCTCGAGGAAGTATGGGCGTCGCGAGCCGCGTGCAAGCAGCGTCGTGGTAGAGCTGGTCGAGTCAGGGCCGGCAAGTGCTACAAGCTGTATACGCGGAACGCGGAGATGACGAAGATGATGGAGCGGCCCGAGCCTGAGATCCGACGAGTACCGCTCGAGCAGCTCTGCTTGTCCGTCAAAGCCATGGGCGTCGTGGACGTCCCGGCCTTCCTCGCCAGCGCGCTCACTCCCCCCGAAACAGTCGCCGTCCAAGGCGCCATCGACCTCCTCGGCCGCATGGGCGCCCTTGACGGCGCCGAACTGACAGCACTCGGCCGCCACCTCGCCATGATCCCCGCCGACCTGCGCTGCGGCAAGCTCCTCGTCTACGGCGCCACCTTCGGCTGTCTCGAAGCTTGCCTGACCATCGCCGCGATCCTCACAGTGCGAAGTCCCTTCCTGTCCCCGCAGGGGAAACGCGACGAGGCCAAGGCGGCGCGCTCCGCGTTCGGCAAGGGCCAGGGCGACCTGCTCTGCGATCTGGGCGCCTACGATGAGTGGGCCGAGCGACGTTATGGCTCGTACCAGCCGCGCGACGTGCGCGCCTGGTGCGAGCAGAACTTCCTGTCCGCGCAGACGCTCAGCGACATCTCCTCCAACCGGTCGCAGTACCTGTCCTCGCTGAAGGAAATCGGCTTCTTGCCCCTCTCCTACCACCCGACCGCCTCCCCCTCGTCGTCGCCGTACAACCGGCACGCCGCCAACGCGGCCCTCGTCCGCGCCCTCATCGCCGCCGCCTTCGCCCCGCAGACGGCGCGCATCGAGCTACCCGACAAGAAGTTCGCCGCCACCGTCTCCGGCGCCATGGAGCTGGACCCGGAGGCGCGCACGATCAAGTACTTCGGCGCCGACGGCGGGCGCGTCTTTGTGCACCCGAGCTCGACGCTGTTCGATGCGCAGGGGTTTGCGGGCGGCGCGAGCTTCGTCGCGTACTTCAACAAGATGGCCACCAGCAAGGTATTCATTCGGGATCTGACGCGTAAGTCCCCACCCCGCCCCCCAATTCCCTTCCCCCCCCCTCCCCCATCCCCCCAACCCCGCCCCCGCCTCCCCCACGCCACAACAGCGACGCCCCGGCGCACCCCAGACGGCCCATCGCACCGCGACTAACGCGGCCCCCCCCTCGGGGCTTCGCACAGCTTTCAACGCCTACACGGCCCTGCTCTTCGCCGGCCCCGCCGCGCTCGACACGCTGGGCCGTGGCCTGGTGGTCGACGGCCGGCTGCGCCCTCGCCGGCCGCCTGCGCGCCCTGCTCGACGACCGCCTCGCCCGCAAGATCGACGACCCGCCCGCCCCGCTCGACGATGGCGACGAGGGCGGCGTCGTCGATCTGGTCAGGCGGCTGGTCGAGTTGGATGGGTTGGATCGGTAAAGGGGGGGGAGGGGGGGAGGAAAGAGGAAGAGGCAGGGAGGGGGGGGGGCGTCGTGTAGTAGAAACGGGAACGGGAACGGGACTGGGAATTGGGACAGAGCAACGGCCAGACGCCGGCAGCAAGTCTAGAGAGGGCGAGCACGTCTACCACTGCACTACGGCCCCTTTCGCAGGCACCAGCGCCTGTTTCTGCTCGACGCCGCAGCCGCGCGTCTGGCGCCTCGCTATATAGCCGGTGCTGCGTCCTCTACCCTAAAAAAGCACGGCGCAGGTCTCGGCAGCAACGACGACCAGCACGGCCGACGTGAGCCGCTGCGTCCTTTCTCGCGCTTGTGGGGAGCGCGAGTTTGATACGACGGGACAGGACAGGACTTGATGTGATGCGAATGTGATGTGATGTGATGTGATGTGATGTGATACAGCCCAGGGCAGCAACTCGGCCCTCCCCTCGTCCACGCTCAGTCTCCGAGCACACTCTCGACTTCCTGCTCCGCGGCGCCCGTCTCGTGCGCGCCCTGGTGTTGCGCTTCCTCCGCTTCGACGGCCAAGCCCCTCGCTCTGAGCGCTTCCTCGTCACCCTCCCCCTCCTCCTCGCCTCCGCCGGTGCCTGCATGGTCGTCGTTCTGGTCGTCGTCATCCTCGTCCTCGTCCTCAACGACCACCTCCTTGCTCTTCGTCGGCGTCTTGGGCCCCGCCGCGCCTCTCTTCGCGCCCTTCTTCGCCTTCGGCTTCGCCGCGTCCAGGAACGCGCAGACCTCCTTGTAGTTCGGGCCGAGGCGCGTCTTGTTACTTTCTAGTCGCTTCCGCATCGGCCCCGCCGTGCTGTCGTCCCCGCCGTCGAGCGCGCCGGCCAGGATGCCGAGGACGAGCTTGCTGGCGAGCTCGCAGAGGCGCTGCTCCGCGACGAGAGCGGCCTGCATGCGCTGCTCGCGCTGGGCCGCTGCTCCGTCCGCGTCTTCGTCGTCCGACTCTTCGTCGTCCGAGTCGGCGGGGTCGGACGCCGGGTCGTCGTCCGTGTCGGCCGGGTCGTCATCCTCCGCAGCGGTCTCGAGCGAGCGCTTCGTCTTGCGGGCGAAGGCCTTCTCAGCCGAAGCGAGGATGCGGCGCAGCGCTGCCTGCACGTCTGGCGGGACCTCCTGCACGAGGGCGAGGTAGTCTTCGCTCTGGCCTTGTTTGGCGCGCAGGGTGCGCAGCGTGGCGAAGAGGGCGTGCAGGTCGAGCAGGGTGCCGGCGACGGCGAGGCAGAGGTCGGCGGGGGCTTGACGGGCTTTGATGACGGCGGAGAGGGCGGCGACGAAGGCGTCGCGGCGCTCGGCGAGGCGCTCGAGGTCGGCGAAGGGGATCGCGCGGCCGGCGGTGATGGCTTCTTGCAGGGAGCGCATACGCCACATGAAGTAGAATTGGAGCGAGCGGGCTGCGCTGCTGACCAGATGGTCTTCGCGGGAGTTGACTTCGGGCATGATGTCTGCGCTCGGGATGCCACGCTTTACGATGTCTGTTAAGATGGATACAGCATCTGATGTGCTGGTCTCCTGTGACTTTCGATTCGGCCGCGAGGAAGTGCTGGGCGCGGTCTCAAGAGGTTCAGTGCAGTCGGATATGCTTGCTAGATTGGCAATGCGGAGGACTGTATTCGTCACGGCTGTCAAGACAGCATTGCTGAAGCTGCCTCGGACCGTGACGTCTTTGCCCCGAGTCAGGGAGTAGAAAGTGTCGATCGTGTCTTCCCAGAGATTCTGAACCTTGCCCTCGGTGATTTCGCCGAGCTCTTCGTAGGTTTTCGCGTGGAGCAATGCAAGGCTTGCTTCGTGCAGGACGTCCTCACTTCCATGCGTGCGGAACTGCTTGTTGATGTCGTCGAGGAGCGCAGAGTACGCGGACGAGTCTTGCCGTAGCTCTTGAAATACTTCGAGATTGAGGAAGGGTTCGAGGCGGAGGACTGCCGTGGCTGCTTCAGGCGTAGCACCGAACTTTTTCAAAAGTTGTGGGATGAACACTGCGAGGTGTCGCGCGGCAGTCTCTTGAAGCTGGAGGAGGTCTTCCTTTTGCTTCTTAGTCTTCTTTGACCTCTTATCCGTACTACTTTCGACGCCATGCTTCATGTTCAGCCGCACCGTGGCGTTGAGCACTTCAAGGAGTATGATCTCTTCTTTGTCACTGAGCTTGCACTCCTTTCTCAACAGAGTCTCAATGCTACCTGCAGCTCCGTCCTCTGTCGACTGAGAGTGGTCGAAGAGCAGGTAGCCTGCCAGGACTTCCCAATCTTTCAACTGCGGTACTTGGTCATACATTGCTTCAGCCGCCAGGGAGATACGTGATTCCGTGTCGAAAGCAAGGAGGAAGTCGCCGCTGCTGCCCGTCCTTCTCTCTATCTGAGATGGCAGTTCCTGGTTCTCCGAGTCGTATGCCTGCAAAGCTTCGACAAGACACTTGATCCTGAGCCAGGCAAGTCCTGGACCTTCGGAATCGGCGTCTTCTTCGTTGGGGGGGAAA
>NAJN01000355.1:13471-25122 GCA_005059845.1 Cryomyces minteri
GGGCGGCGTCGTCGATCTGGTCAGGCGGCTGGTCGAGTTGGATGGGTTGGATCGGTAAAAGGGGGGGTGGGGGGGGGAGAAGCGGGGGCGTCGTGGAGCAGAAACGGGAACGGGAACGGGACTGGGAATGGGAATGGGGATAGAGCAACGGCCAAGACGCCGGCAGCAAGGGCAGAGAGGGCGAGCACGTCTACCACTGCACTACGGCCCCGTTCGCAGGCACTAGCGCCTCGCTAGCCGGTGCCGCGTCCTCTACCCTAAAAACCACGGCGCAGGTCTCGGCAGCAACGACGACCAGCACGGCCGACGTGAGCCGCTGCGTCCTTTCTCGCGCTTGTGGGGAGCGCGAGTTTGATACGTCGGGACGGGACAGGATTTGATATGATGCGATGTGATGTGATGTGATGTCATGTGATATAGCCCAGGGCAGCAACTCGGCCCTCCCCTCGTCCACGCTCAGTCTCCGAGCACACTCTCGACTTCCTGCTCCGCGGCGCCCGTCTCGTGCGCGCCCTGGTGTTCCGCTTCCTCCGCTTCGACGGCCAAGCCCCTCGCTCTGAGCGATTCCTCGTCACCCTCCCCCTCCTCCTCCTCGCCTCCGCCGGTGCCTGCATGGTCGTCGTTCTGGTCGTCGTCATCCTCGTCCTCGTCCTCAACGACCACCTCCTTGCTCTTCGTCGGCGTCTTGGGCCCCGCCGCGCCTCTCTTCGCGCCCTTCTTCGCCTTCGGCTTCGCCGCGTCCAGGAACGCGCAGACCTCCTTGTAGTTCGGACCGAGGCGCGTCTTGTTCCTTTCTAGTCGCTTCCGCATCGGCCCCGCCGTGCTGTCGTCCCCGCCGTCAAGCGCGCCGCCCAGGATGCCGAGGACGAGCTTGCTGGCAAGCTCGCAGAGGCGCTGCTCCGCGACGAGCGCGGCCTGCATGCGCTGCTCGCGCTTGGCCGCTGCTCCGTCCGCGTCTTCGTCGTCCGACTCTTCGTCGTCCGAGTCGGCGGGGTCGGACGCCGGGTCCTCGTCCGTGTCGGCCGGGTCGTCATCCTCCGCAGCGGTCTCGAGCGAGCGCTTCGTCTTGCGGGCGAAGGCCTTCTCAGCCGAAGCGAGGATGCGGCGCAGCGCTGCCTGCACGTCTGGCGGGACCTCCTGCACGAGGGCGAGGTAGTCTTCGCTCTGGCCTTGTTTGGCGCGCAGGGTGCGCAGCGTGGCGAAGAGGGCGTGCAGGTCGAGCAGGGTGCCGGCGACGGCGAGGCAGAGGTCGGCGGGGGCTTGACGGGCTTTGATGACGGCGGAGAGGGCGGCGACGAAGGCGTCGCGGCGCTCGGCGAGGCGCTTGAGGTCGGCGAAGGGGATCGCGCGGCCGGCGGTGATGGCTTCTTGCAGGGAGCGCACACGCCACATGAAGTAGAATTGGAGCGAGCGGGCTGCGCTGCTGACCAGATGGTCTTCGCGGGAGTTGACTTCGGGCATGATGTCTGCGCTCGGGATGCCACGCTTTACGATGTCTGTTAAGATGGATACAGCATCTGATGTGCTGGTCTCCTGTGACTTTCGATTCGGCCGCGAGGAAGTGCTGGGGGCGGTCTCAAGAGGTTCAGTGCAGTCGGATATGCTTGCTAGATTGGCAATGCGGAGGACTGTATTCGTCACGGCTGTCAAGACAGCATTGCTGAAGCTGCCTCGAACCGTGACGTCTTTGCCCCGAGTCAGGGAGTAGAGGGTGTCAATCGTGTCTTCCCAGAGATTCTGAACCTTGCCCTCGGTGATTTCGCCGAGTTCTTCGTAGGTTTTCGCGTGGAGCAATGCAAGGCTTGCTTCGTGCAGGACGTCCTCACTTCCATGCGTGAGGAACTGCTTGTTGATGTCGTCGAGGAGCGCAGAGTATGCGGACGAGTCTTGCCGTAGCTCTTGAAATACTTCAAGATTGAGGAAGGGTTCGAGGCGGAGGACTGCCGTGGCTGCTTCAGGCGTAGCACCGAACTTTTTCAAAAGTTGTGGGATGAACACTGCGAGGTGTCGCGCGGCAG
Organism: Cryomyces minteri; assembly: GCA_005059845.1. Lineage (NCBI taxonomy): Eukaryota > Fungi > Ascomycota > Dothideomycetes > Cryomyces > Cryomyces minteri. Next base: position 15,490 of record NAJN01000355.1, read on the forward strand.
TCTCTTGAAGCTGGAGGATGTCTTCCTTTTGCTTCTTAGTCTTCTTTGACCTCTTATCCGTTCTACTTTCGACGGCATGCTTCATGTTCAGCCGCACCGTGGCGTTGAGCACTTCAAGGAGTATGATCTCTTCTTTGTCACTGAGCTTGCACTCCTTTCTCAACAGAGTCTCAATGCTACCTGCAGCTCCGTCCTCTGTCGACTGAGAGTGATCGAAGAGCAGGTAGCCTGCCAGGACTTCCCAATCTTTCAACTGCGGTACTTGGTCATACATTGCCTCAGCCGCCAGGGAGATACGTGATTCCGTGTCGAAAGCAAGGAGGAAGTCGCCGCTACTGCCCGTCCTTCTCTCTATCTGAGATGGCAGTTCCTGGTTCTCCGAGTCGTATGCCTGCAAAGCTTCGACAAGACACTTGATCCTGAGCCAGGCAAGTCCTGGACCTTCGGAATCGGCGTCTTCTTCGTTGGGGGGGAAAGCTTCGTCCACCGCATCTTGGCCCCCGAACTCCTCTATCTTAGACTCGTAGAGATCGTTGATGTTTTGTGTAAAGAAACCGACGACCGCCTTTCGGACGCGCGGCTCCGAGTCGAAGATCAGTCTGCCCACTGAATCAATGTCATCGGGCTCGAGTAAGCCGGCTTCACGGAGGAGATCGAGAAGCTCGACAGCTGAAGCACGCACGTGGGCCTCTGCATCCCTGGTCGACATCTCCACCATCCTGCCTCGGAAGCGTTCAGTGAAGGTTTTGAGACCGCCAAGCTTATCCTTGTCAGCAAACAGCTCTTGCAGCTGCTTGACAGCCTCCAGTCGTGTTGTCGCATTGGTGTCGGACAGAACCCAACCGATATATCTCAGATGGTTCCCGTCGAAGAATTTCTCTGGGTAGGTCATGATCCAATCGCCGAGCGCTTGCACGCAGTCCACTCTGATCCTCGGATCGACGTCTCGGTATCGGTGCACAAACACTGTGTCGACCCAGTCCTTGATCATGCTGTCAAGGAGGTCTTGACGTGTGCGAGTCTCCTTGACCTTGTCCTCCAAAGCGTTTATTCTGCCCTTGTTTACTCGTGCTTTCTTTTGCTCGGTCTCGATCTGCCGTAGAGTTTTTGCTATGTTCTCAGCCATCTCTCTGCCCACTTGACAGAGTGCGCTGACAATGGCTAATGATACGATGGTGGCCGTATGCCGGAACGGCCGACTCTGAGCAGATGACATCGTACTGACCCAGATTTCGATATTCTCCATCAGTTCGATCCTGTCGAAGAGAAGACCTGATTTCGCAATGTTTTTGACAAGGGAGTCGAAGAAGCCAGCTAGGGAGGTCTTGAAGGCAGCCGCACCTTTCCCTTTCGCGATCAATGGATATTCCGTGACATTTTGCTAGCAGATCGTGAGCAAATGGTCTTATGGCTGGGCCGTGCTGTGTACAAACCGCCTGGTACTCGTCTTGCATATCTGCAAGTTTGCCTGTGACACCCTCTTGATCTTCGACATCATGCTCGTCGATTGTCTTCTGGTACCCAGAACACCTGAGAACAAAATTGACGAGGTCTGCGATTGCTTCGGGTTCGTCCTCGGCGAATCGTTGGACCCAAGCATCCGCAACTGAGTCCATGTCTTCTCCTCCAGCGAACACTTCGGCTGTGGTGGTTGCACATCAGTATCGTCTCCTGCAACATGTCGACAACTCATGAGCTCACCATACAGCCCTCCGACTTCCTGAGCTGCGTCGTCTTGCAAAGGCTTCGTCTTGCGCGGCTTCTTAGGCTTTCGGGTCGCAGTCCTGGGCCGTCCAGACGCGGGCCTGATTGCTAGACTCGCGATCGCGCCATTCGTCTTCGGCTTCTTCGCCGCTGGTTTGCGAGGTGGCTTCTTCGCCTTGCTCGCCTTGCGCCTCTTCTCTCTGAGCTCCTCCTCGTCGGGCTCGCCCTCGCTCAATTCGTCCTCCGACGCGTCGTCTGCAGTGTCAACGTCCTCATCATCTTGGTCTGCTCGCTTGCGTTTCGCGGCGCCCAGCGGGCTCGACCTAGTGAGGCGGTCGGGCTGTTTCACTACGCGTCCGGATTTGCGCCTCGACGCGCCGTCGGGGACTTCGACGTCGGAAAGCTCAGATGAAGAAGCCATCCTCGAGGTGTAATCTGGCTTGCAGGATTAGGGCAGGGTGCGCGAACGGTCGAGGTTGTCGGACTCGAGAGTGCTGATGTTCGGCGGGGAAGACGCGTCTGAAGGTGGTGATGCGGCAGGCGGGTGGGACGACGGCAGGACAGAACGAAGCGCTATGGTCACAGTGTCTCCACAAGCCACTCGGCAAGTACAGGTCTGGAAGAAACACGCCGTGGAGAGTGAGATGCGAAGAGTGTTGATGATGTCGAGAGGCTCGAAGGGCAGACAGTCCGTTGATGCGACCACTTCAGGACGCAACAACGCTCTACTGTAGCTTCGAGCTCTAGCGTCTGCCCAGACGCAGGCTTCATCCCTGTCTCTCGCGTCTCCCTCGACGAAGCTCAACAGCGAAAACGACAACCTCAGAACACAGCAAACGCTCCATCTCCAATCCCAATCCTCACACTCAACCCACAGCATCTCACCAACCATGGACCGCCCGCAATCTCCCCCTCCGCGTACCCCCGCCCTCTCCCTCAAGACCAACTATCTAATCCTCTACAACTTCGTCTCCGCCATCCTCTGGACGGCCGTGCTGGGCCGCGTGGTGCTGCTGGTGCCGATGGTCGGGTACTGGAACGCGTACGGCGGCGTGGGGAATTTTGCAAAGTGGACGCAAACGCTGGCCGTGCTGGAGGTGGGACATGCGCTGTTCGGTGAGTGGGACATGGATCTCTGGCACCGTTGAGAAGTGGTGAGAGGGGGAGGCAGCGTACGGGAGAGAAGAGAACACAAGGGACGGGGGGTATTGCTATGTCGCAGACTACTGACAACGAACCTCAATGTATAACAGGCATCGTTCGCGCGCCCCTCCTAACAACCCTAATGCAAGTCTCCTCGCGACTCCTCCTGGTCTGGGGCATCGTCGCCCAATTCCCCTATACCACCACGACCTCCCCCTTCTACAGCAGCATGCTGCTAGCATGGAGCATAACCGAAGTGATCCGGTACAGCTACTTTGCGTTCCATCTCTCCGTCGGCCGCGTACCGCAGGTGCTCGCCTGGCTGCGGTACAACACGTTTTTCGTGCTATACCCGCTGGGGATCGCGAGCGAGTGCGCGCTGGTGTGGAAGAGTATTGAGCCCGCGGAGAGGGTGGGGCTGGGATGGGCGTATGCGCTGAGGGGGGTGCTGTTCATCTATGTGCCAGGTGAGTAGGGCCAAAGCCGCGCTGTGCTGGGAGTGGAGAGATGTATGGGCACGGCTAATCTGCGTGCGGTGCGACAGGCTCGTATGTTTTGTTCACGCATATGATGGCGCAGAGGCGGAAGATTATGCGCGGGCCACAAAGAGAGAGGGTTGATTGAATGCTGGATAGGCTGACCAAGTCCATGGTCGAAGAACGCGATGCCTTCTGAGGAACTGCTGAGCCTCCTATCGACGTCGCGTAAGAAACATGCCTTTTACGTCCTCCTGTACACATCGTGATCTCTCAACACAGGAAGCAGAATGGAGAAGAATCCGTACAGGAGTTGTCAGCGGGACGCATCATTGCCACGACAATCCATGACCTCGTGGAGCGTGGATCGACGCCTCGTAGTGAGGAGGTGACAAGCACGAGAGAGTCTCGGGAACATCTGTGTTGTTCTAAGGCATATACAACTCTAGACCTTAAAAAATATAAAGCGGTAACAGGGGTATGTCTAGACAGGTCGTGCTTACACGGCAGGCGAGGATGGATCAGTGGATGCTTCGTAGTCAACGCAATGAGCATATCAAGCTTGAACAAGGCTTGCAATTCTAGGTACTGTAGGCGTTGCTACGACGCGCTGGGTATGTGCATGTGGCGAGGAACAGACTTGATACAGGTAAAAAGAATCATCCCAGCTTCCTACGGTGTGCCGACCGCGGCGGGTCGGTTTCGTGTGGGTATGATAGGTGGTGGCCGAGGGAATTTGATGCCGAGTTCAATCCCCGGGAGACACTCCAGAGCACAGTTTGGGGAACATTGGCAAGTGCGGTGGCAGGAAAGCGAGCTGTTCGAGTCCACCCAATCTCTGTTCTCTGGTTTTCTGGGTCGCATCTACAGTGGGCTACTGGCGACAAGGTAGCGCATCTCCAGTTGTTCTGGGGATTGGTGGGTCCTTCGAGGCCGGAAGAACCATCCTCTCACGCAGTGGGTTCACCGTGGGAGAATCGATCTCAGTGGCCAGGATGCAGAACCACTGTTCTCCTGCGGTAGCCAGTCTCTTGATGGATTCTAGGGACGAGAGCGAGTCCGAATGCACCAACGGAGGAGACGGTCCGAGATTCAGGGTCTAGACGAGGTACCAGAGTACCTTTCACGTAATAGCAACCCAAACCCCGACGGCGTTTCACCCAGCCAGGCTGACCCCGATCCACCTTTGAGGAATTCTCTTCTTGGAGCCATATCCACTGTTCTCGGCGTTGACGATAGTGTCCCTAGGCGGCAGCCAGATCCTCGCTCTACCACCGGCCTTCGGGTCTAGTTTTCCTTCTCGGCGCATGTTCATCTCCAGCACAATCACGCGAAGGAAGTTGCTATTTTCCCGCGGCTCGCGCTGGCGAACAGTAGGTGCCATGGCGCGGCCAGCTTCACTGAGTGGGTCAGTTCCGCTCTGCTGGATGGAGCGTCGCGGTTGCTTGTCTGTGCGAGATCGCCGTGTGTATGTTTGCATCTTGATCATGGGGGTACTCTCGTCTTTGATATCGGTCTGCAATGCCTCACGATATTGCGGTTGTAGTTCTTCGAAAGGTGTTATAGGGATTGGATTGAGATAGCGTCGTAGGGCAGCGGTGGGAACTCCTTCAATGGCTTTCGGGCGCATCTCGCTTGGGTAGCGCTGCGATACTAACGAACGAGTGAGGAAGTCATCTGGCGGAATGCTCGGTGCTGTGAAGTTCGAGAATGACTTTGCCGCTAATTTAAGAGCTTGAAAAGATGCCGTAAGGTTCGACTTGAAGGAGGACGTGAACTTGGACGATGCAACCTCTGTGCGCGCTGATGATTTAAATATAAAGTTCTCGAAGAACGGGTCCTCCTCGTCGGTGTGTGGCGATTTCAATGGATGGTCAAAGGCGCAGTCCAGCGTCTCCGGCGATGCCAGCGATTTTTCTCTCCGCACGTTAGCAGTACCTGATTTCCCCGTGACCAAGGACTCGGGCGTCGAAGGACTGCTCCAAGAAGTCACCGACCGGTCGTCTGCATCCAAGGAAGGCACTGAATCGCTCGAGACGGATCGCGAAGCCAAAAGACCCCTTCCTGTCTCGATGCCACCACTGACGCTGTTGTCGCCGCTTTCGCTCTCGTCCGATCGTTCTAAGAGGATTGACATTGGTGAGCCGTTGCTAAGGGACGATGCAGAGACGGTCTCTCGTCTCCACTCTTGTACCAGATCATCTATCGATATACGCCTCGAAGTGTTGGTGACAGTACTCCGCGGACGGTGCGGCTGCTGCGACTTCGGTGGAGGGATAGCGGTCATGGCTAGTAATGCTGCGACTGCAGGAGGTATTGTGTCGGACTTGTGTCCATCCCCGTGTGGCCGGATCCTCCTGACGCCATGCTGGCCTCTGCTCTTCAACGTCTGGGTGGTCGCAGGAATGCCGGAGGTACCTCGATAGGGGACTATGACAGGCTTGGAGGGTACCGATATGGGTTCGGCACTTGTGTTGGAAGATGGCGTGGCTTTGTGTATGTTCTCCATCTCTGGCTTTGCTGTTCGTATCATCCTAGTCGACAAACGTCGCTTCTTGTCGTCGTACTCTGAAGGCGAAGAGTACCTGAAGGATCGCGGGACCATCATTTTGAAGAGCGTTCGTCGAGGTCGCGTGTCGGGAAGCCGTCGCTATTACTCAATAGTTCCACGGAACAGGCAAAGTCGCTGGAGGAAGCAGGCGGACGTCACTCGGTTAGCCACAGCCGGACGGTGTTCTCGGTGAGACCGGGCGTCGGCCTAAGGCTGCAGAAGCCAGCGCGGGTCTCTGAATGACCCGTTCCGGTGTAGAAGGGCTTCGCGAGGAGATGTTCGAGTGGGGAGGCCAGTCGTGGGGAGGTTTGAGGGAGTGAGTTGGTAACGAGTGGTTCAAAAGAAGGTGTTGGGCACGGGGTGCATGAAGGAGGGTGATGAGTGGTGAACGAGGGCTGATGAATCCAGCGTCACGCTGCTGAGCTGTCTTCGAGTGTAGCCCTTGGGATAAGACGAGGACGGCCAGATAGGAGACTGCCGCCGTGTGCTGTCGCGTGTGGCGAAGACATCTGATTGTCTGTCTTTGAGTTTGTGCACCGGCGCAGCCTTGTCCGACACACTACTTGAAGTCCTGCCTCTTCCGGCGCATTCAGGACCGCCGTGAGGCAGCGGAGGTTGGGAAGCGAAGCTCTGCATTGGACCGCACCCCCGTTGGCTTGCGTCGTTCGTTTCTGCGGTCTGCGGGAAGATCCTCGAAAGGCGATCGCTAGGGAATGATCCTGCAAACACTCAAAGCCTCGACTGCTATTATGGAGCGCTGTTAGAGTAGACACCTTGAGCTGTGTGCGGGCGAGAAGCAGTCACCAATCACAGCAGCTTCCCTTATCGCGGCCGAGCCCGAAGTCTCCCCAACATCTGCACCCCAGGCACCCCCCGGATCTGCTGAGCGCCATGCCCCGAACTTGCACGGTTGTGCATGCAAGGAACTTGAGTGTAGGGAAGACGGTTACGTTATGCGCAGTCAGACATCCCAAGGCACGACTCCGTGGAGAAGCACCAAGCCCATCAAGAGGTTTCCAAAATGCTTCTTGGGTTGTGGTGGCCCAGTCGGTATCGAAGGCAATCAGATACTTCGTTGAAGTCGCCGTCAAGGTACATGAGAGCCGAATGTAAGAGCGTTGCTTGATGGATTGAAGATACCGATATTTGGGTGTACGCACCGCTTCCTCCTCAAACCATAGCGCTCTTCCTTTGCTCGACGTCACTACGGGACAGCGAGTGTAGAGTGGAAAGCATTGCTAGAATGGAATGGCAAGGTATCAAGGTATGATACGGTCTACATTGAGATTTTGTGAGTAGGAAGCCCATGAGCTCCAAACTGTACCTGGTCGCAGACACTCAGTCGGGCAACAATCAATTTTCGCGCTCAACAAGGTCGTAGCGAGGTTTGTAGAATAAAACAGATCCACTGAAAGCAGGCCAGCATACCGTCAGGCGACGCATGGGCAAAGGATGTGCGAACGGCGCAGCCTTATGCGATGTGAACAGCACTGCCAGCCATACTCCATACACGGCTTTGTTGCCCTACAGGACGAATCCGGTCACCTACGGAGGACAGTCCACACGTCAATACCATGCGGAGAATGGGACCCATGGTATTGGGCTGACCATATATGCATTCTCAAAGTTTTGCTTTCTCTCGAACCGTAAGGGCGCTTAAGCCCGTCCGCAAGCTCTCTGCCATACCATCCATAGCCGGCTTTCTGCCTTCTCTTTCTACAAAGACGTGAATGAAATTCCCTACAGCCTTGACTTCTTCAACCCCACGCTCGAAGACGCCAATCTCGTACGTGACGCTGCTCTTTCCCAGCTTGGCCACTCTCAGTCCCAGGTCGACTACAGCTGGGAAGCCAACGGGGGCAAGATAGTCACAGTGCGAGTGTACAACGAGACCGATTTGTGATGACGTTGGCGGGTGCAGAGAACAGTGGTTTATTAGATAGGTGTTGACGACCGAATCGAAGCTTCTTGGTCTCAGCCACTGGTTTTGCGAACTGTGGGGTGTAGGTGCAAGGGTCTTACAGAAAGTAATATACGCTGTTGTTCATGTGATCGTACATATCATTATCACTCCTACGAGCAGAGCATTAGTAGGACCTCTGTAGAGTTAGAATAAGACATCAGCAGAGCATGATACTATAGAACGCTCAGTAGGCGATGCAACAACATCAGATGATGAGCGGCCACGATGAACCATGCAAAGAGATTATTTCCCTTAGGTTTAATGATTCCCCTTCTGTTCAAAAAGACGAAAGGCCCGGAATGTCGAATTTGAGAAAGCACGAGGAACGATTGGATCAACGACCAAAAGAAGAGGTACAATGACGTCTTTCGTCCGGTGAGACGAAGGAGAGAGGAGAGGGAGCAAGAGCAGTAAGCTCACCATCTTGTCCTGTACTCTAGGTAAAATTTATAGTCATCTCGACGCCGGTTCCGGAGCTCACGCCTGACGAACGCTCTACGCATCAGACTTCTTCCAGAAATAAGGGACAACAGCCAGATCTCTCGAGAGATTACTCGTAGATATTTGATATCAGAATGCAGGACCGTTTTAATGTCTATACAGTTGTCTGACTGGGCCGAGGTTCGGAAAATCTTCTCTTCCTGGTTGTTCCGGCGCATGCCAAAAAGTTCCGTTCTTACAGCTCGTTCAATGCGCATTCAGACAGCATTCAATCTCTCCACGTCGTCGTCCTCGTGGCTCCCTCAGATCGAGTATTGGCCTTCCTGGCGCGCCGGGGCCGCCTCCCCACGCACACCATGGCGCTCACCACGGTCGAGCAACCTGTCGGAAAGCCAGAATTCCTTGCTCCTCCTCCAGCAGTTGTTGTCACGCCTTGTGACCCTTGGCCCAGGCCATACTATCTCGAGAACGGCCTCAGACGCGTCATCCCATATCACTTTACCTATAATACGTACTGCAAAGAGCGATGGCGGGGTAGAGAGCTACTTGAAATATTCTCGGATGAATTTAGAGACAGAGATATAGAATACTACGTAAGGTCTTCACTCCTCCTGTGCATTGTTGAGCGCATGTGAGCTGAGAATGGTCTCGTAGAAAGAAGCTATCAGAACCGGCAAAGTTACCCTGAATGGCAAGCCTGTTCCATCAATAAACACCATCGTCAAGAACGGCGAGATAATATCCCACACCCTTCATCGCCACGAGCCTCCAGTGACTGCGCAACCCATCGGTATAGTCCACGAAGACAACGACATGATTGTCATCAACAAGCCAGCCGGCGTCCCCGTCCATCCTGCTGGCCGCTACAACTACAACAGCATCATAGAGATTATGCGCGCCGATCGTGGATACAGCTGGAACCCTTTACCTTGCCATCGCTTAGATAGACTAACGAGCGGCATTATGTTCATTGGAAAGCACAAGAAAGCGGCCGAGGACATCTCCCTCCAGATTCGAGACAGGACTGTCAAGAAAGAGTACGTGGCTAGGGTCATAGGGAGGTTCCCAGACGGAGAGGTGGTATGCGAACAGCCGATACTGCAGATTAGTCCAAAGTTAGGATTGAACAGGGTCAGAGCAAATGGAAAAGAAGCGAGGACCGTATTCAAGAGGCTTGCGTACTATCCGCCTCCGCCAAAGGAGTTCAGCAATGGAGATGTGATGTCAGACAAAGTACAGACCCAGATCAATGACGGAATGGACTGGAAGAGAAAAGAGGGCTACTCAATCGTCCGCTGTATGCCACTCACTGGCCGCACGCATCAGCTTCGAGTGCATCTTCAATTCCTTGGCCA
>NAJN01000356.1:6191-25052 GCA_005059845.1 Cryomyces minteri
TGGAAACCTGACATGGATGTTGTGAAGGCGACCATCCACTTTCTCAAGCAAACCATGAGGATGCAAGCGGCACCGCAAAGAAATGCGAGGGAGGACATAGAGGACGCGGCCGAGGACTCGGCAAACTTATCCACATAACAGAGCTCTTAGAGAGCGGCTACCCCTGGGCCGCTCTTGCGAATTGACTTGGGGATTTCGGTTGAGACGACGGAATAGGAGAGCTTGAGCGGAAGGTAGCGTGTAGGGACAGCTCATACGGGCGGCAAGCCTGTGCATAGCTTATATAGAATCAATCAATCAATCAATCAATCTGGGTTAGGTAGGCATCGTGACGCGAACTCGTTCAAGCCCATTTTGGATCCCTCGATCTACAAGTGCAGCGTCAGTCGTACCGCATCGTGCTACCCAACACCGTTTAGCTATGTGTCGTGACATCTACGTGTAGCCTACATGACTGTTACGGAGTAAGTTACCACAGCAGTTCATGGCCCTCGATCGCAAACCCCAGAAATGCCGTTCGTTCCATCTGTAGACTGCATGTCGACTAGAGCAGCCACGAGTGCACGGAGAGTGACGGGTATCTTACATCCGTTGCAACTGTACGCTCAGCCCGTCAGCCCACCATCTGCATGATTCGCGTTACCCCTCTCGTCCGACCAGTCGCATCGACAGGATACGTGCACTTGGCCGTGGAGTGGCATCTGCTCGAGGTCATTGCGGTTTCGCTAGTGAGGGGCGCTGCGATTGAGTGTCGAAAAGTCCGCGCAGTCTCTTTCGGATACTGATAGGTACATGCAGGTCCATAGATGACACGGCAATGCGAAGGTCATCGCATTCTGAGGTGCGCCAGGTACCCCCACAAGGATGTCTAGTGCCGTAGAAGAAGCTCTTACCTACCGTATCACGACGTCTGCGGTGTCGTCGCTGCACTTGGTACAACTGCTAAGACTGGCAATGGAAGCCAACCCGCGGAAAATCCTCCTGCTGTGCTATTCCATGTGTCGGCCCCCTCACTTCGAACAGGCCACTCCAGCATTAGTAGGTACCGATTTGTAGACTCCATTGAGCGATGGCCCTAAGCCTTAGCCAAACCACCCTGCCGTCCCGACGATCAGGGAGAGGCGACGAGGGACGAGCCGTAGGAGGAGAAGCTTGAAGACGCGGAAGCTCAGCAGTCCAGCAAGACGCAAAAGTTAACCGCGCCGGTTATGCGGCAGCCGAGACAACCGGTATCAGATGTCAGAATACAGCAGCGGATGCCTTTCATTGGGCGCAGCGAGAACAATACGAGATCAGATCAACTCCGACTCTTGGCACCAGGGCGAAGTGCATGCATGCATACCTATGCATACTAGAGTAACGGAACTCACACATCACCGATGAGCCAGGCACAGGTCAGGCCACATATCTCTCTTTCACCAAGCTCCCTGCCTCACAGACCACAGTCCAATGAGGTACATCTGAGGCAGGACTAAAGAGCTGCCAAAGCGCGCCGCGCAGCGAATGTTGAACAGCCAAACGAGGAGCTCTGCGTTGAGAGCTAGGTGGGTAGGGCAGCAATCAGATCATCAGATGACCCAAACGAACTCATTTCATCCGTGAGCTAGTGCAAGGTAGTGTAGTGGACGAAACGCTCAGCCCAGGTACGCCCATCGCATCCGAAGAGTAATACAGTAGAGCAGCTCGCGACCTCTACCGTGCACTGCAACAATATCACCTCCCAAGTCGAGCGTCATGGCCCCCTTCATGACCAACCTCCTCAACCACCGGGCCAATGAAGTCTTCTTCCCTGTCACTGAACCCCTCGTCATCGCTCCCTTCCGCAAACGCATCATACAGCTCCCCCGCCCGCCTCTTCCCTCTCATCCCTCCTGCACCCCCACCCGCTCGTCCCGCATCCCCACCACCACCGCCCTCACCGTCCAGATCGTCGTCGCCCAGCATCTCGAACTCGTAGTCGTCGCGCGGGTTCAGCTGGCGCCGCTTCCGGCGCGCCAGGAACGCGTAGATCGAGAGTGAGATGGCGAAGATCAGGATCAGCGCTGCAGCGCCGTAGATCCAGATTTGGGTGCGCGCGGAGACGCCGAAGGTCGGGAAGATGGAGGGGAGGAAGTGGGATTTTTCGGAGGAGGGAGGCATGGTGGTTTCAGCATCTGACGGGACAGTTGTGGTAGGTGGGCGGGTGGAGGTGGTAGTTGCGAACTGAGTGGACGTGGGAGGTGATGATGATGCTGTGGTGGTGGACGATGCCATCGAGGTGGGTTTCTGGTTGACGGGCCGGCTGATGTGGTCGGTAGGGTCGCCTGGGACGTCGCCTGTCGGTCTTGTAATAGACACGCTCGTCGTGCTTACAACTGCGCTGGTGACATCGTGATCGTCGTCCGTATCGTTCGGCAGCGGCAAAAGCCCTTGTATCTTCGGGTCGATGCACTCACCCCAGAGTCTGAGACGCCAGTCGACAAAGGTACCGTTGTGCCCGTTGAAGTTCGTGTCTTTAACGATGACGGTCCAGCTTCCCAGGCCGTCCTCACCGAAGTGGGCCACGGACATAAAGGTCCAGTCCACGTAGCCGGCGTTGGCGGCATCGTTGCGGCGGGCAGTGGCGATCTGAGACACGACGCCTGACGGAGAACGCAGCTCAACGCTCAAGTCTCCTCGCCGCGTATGGTTGACGTTCATGGTGACGGTCACGTGTTCGACGCGTTCGAAGTTGGCGCGTTTGAGCATGGCGGAGGTGACCTCGAAGGAAGACGCCAGTCCATTCTCGCCTTCGGGAATGGCGTGTTTGACGTGCATCCACGGGCTGAAAAACCATGCTTGCGGTTTGACGACTGTCCAGTTCTTTGCTGCTTCAACTATCGCCCACGCATCTAGCTTTCCGTACGCGAATTGGTGAGAGAAACGCTTCCCGATCTTTGTGTCTTGCCAATCGCTGGGCTGGTCGACAGGCGCGGCTGTCATGACAGTGAGCCATTGAATGTCGCGCCACGTAAGGTCTGGCCTGATCTGCAGCACCAGCGCATATATCCCCACTGCAAGCGGACCGGCGGCAGACGTGCCTCCGTGGCCAGTGTAGCATTTGTTGGCTCCGACATCTGTTGTGTGTATTGAGTCACCGGAGCCAGAACTGTAGGTTACAACGAGCTGTGCGGAGCACTGTTCCGAGTAGTATGGGTGAAGACCTTTCCTGTCGATGGCGCCAACAGAGATACTGTAAATGCTGTTTGTGTATCCATCAAAGTTGCAGTTGTCATCGCTCGCTGCGCCATTGCCGGCCGCGAATACGTATACTGTGCCCAATCCATCCCGCCCTTTTTGTACGGCGTTGACCATGGCCCGCTGGATGAGTATGCCCGGTGCGTCCATCGACTGACCGTCATCGGGAGGTCCCCACGAGCATGAGTATATTTGGGTTTTCTGATAGGCGTAGTTCATAGCGATGGCTTCATCAGCATCGGTGATGGCGGCAGACAAGATGCGCAGCCCAGCGATCTTCGAGTCCCAAGCCACGCCCACACCACAGACATCGTTTCGTGCCGCTGAGACCTCACCTGCACACCTTGTGCCATGTTTATCGTCCGAGAAGCGGGGCTTTGGATCGTCGACTTTGTCGTTAAAATCATAGGAGCCTTCGGCGAAGTAGTTTGGCGCGAGGTCTTCGCTGTCCATATCCAAGCCATCGTCGATAATGCACACGGTTGTGTTCTTGCCCGTAATCCCTTGCATCCACACATCTGTGACGTTGATGTCGTGGCCCTTCTGGATGTGGTTGTATAGATGCCATTGATCCTGGAAGATAGGATCGCTAATCCCCAGCGTTTCGGCGATGTCCAATCCCTCCTGTATTGCCACGTCTACTGGCAGATTCTTGTCTGCGAATATTTCTAGAGGCTTTTTCGAACCACCCATGTCCACTCTCGACGTGTCCCTCTTCCACATTCGTGGCTTCAGCTTCTGCTTCTGCCTAAACCGTATGCCATCCAGCGGACTGTACGCCGACGATCCTGCCTCTCGTTTCCGCCGCCGCCGTCTAAGCTCCTGTATTGCATCTTCCACAATGTCGATGTGCGGTTCTCTCGACGACCTGAGAAGGTAGTGGTCTTGTAGCTCGCCCAGTTGACCTTCGTACTCGAGTCCTAGGTGTGCCGCAACGTCGGTAGGTGACGTGGAAGGATTGAGGTGGACGGCGTAGTAATCATGTCTCTCGTAGTCCCTGGGTCGAAGAGAGTTGGCCGCTGTTGCAGAGCTGGCGACAGCCAGGAGGAGGCACGTCGCCGCCGATATGTGCATGATGAGGCACTGCCGTCGTACTAGCAGCTTGGGACGTTTCGAGCTTCAGTCAGCGCCAAAAGAACTCCCGTCAAGCTCGCGTTCAGGACAACACTTGCTTGAAGCTAGCGCCACGGGACGAGCCGGCGGTGAGAGAACCGAGCTATTCTGCTTTCAAGTGATTATCTTGATACAAAACGATTGGACTTTACTACACAAATAGAGGAATAACTCACCTTTAGATAGTTACTATGGTTGTTCCATAAAGACTACCGATATTCACTTCTGTCTGTTGAAACAGCTCAAGTAATTCTTTACTACTCTTCGTTGAACAACCATCGAAAATCTCGTTAGCTTCGGTATATGCTCAGTAGCAGAGGGAGATTCTAGTAAGGCCTAGAAGTTATAAGGGCAATTCTAGCTACTACCATCGTTTGTAAGAATTGCGACCCGTTCGCGCTTTCTGGTCGAGATTGTCTAGTACGGTTTTTCGGTTTTTTCGTAGGGGTCGCCAGTTTCCACGATCACTTGAAAACGAGAATACCTTGTATACATGGAACTTCGTAGATGACATCGAACATGGAAGTGCAGACGAGCTTCGCAGGGATGTGCTCCCAGCCATCTTCGTGCAGCGTGCCGCCGACTGGAGCAGGGCAGCGCGAGCGCATGCACCCAGACAACCTCCAAGGGCAGACTTCCAGCCGCTGCTTTTCCGCCTGAAAGCGCCCTCATACCGTTCATGGGCTCGCCAGTATTGGTTGATCCCATCGTTCTCTTCCCGCCCAGCTCTCCCACGCTCTCATCGCGTGGCCCGCTAGCAACTTCCCGTCGCGTCCCTCAGCCCATCGCGACTGCGGGCTCTGGCATTGGAAGTCACCCTGCGCGAGAAGCAGCTGCGGGCATGTTGCGATAGCGAGCCCTCTGCCTTGTGCGGCAGCCCTGGATCAAACAGCCGCCGCCTGTCCCATTCATTCCCGCGAACTTTCGTCGTTGATTGAGCCCACTGTTCTTGGACCGTGTGTCGATCTTCAATACCGTCGTTGACATGTCGCAAAGCATTGATCGCCGGAGACAGAGCGGCTCGTGGGACCGCCATCAGCCAGCAGCAGCCAACAACAACATACCAAGCGGGCCATCTCACAGGGCCCCACAGTCCGGCCAGTCGTTTGCTGCACGCACTGCTGGAGACCCTCCTCTCGCACCAGGTCACGCGCCCCATAGTCGCCGGCCGACCTCGCAGTCATACTCAGCAGGACCATCGCAGGACGGAGTCGCTGTACCAAACACACGCAAACGCCGGGAATCCGGAAACCAGACGTACAACGGAAGGGCTACGAACATCGATGCAACTGCCGCCGCCGCCAATGCGTCCAGAGTGCCACCCAATCTCTACGTGGATCCATCAGACCCTAGATCGCGAAGCAATCCGAAACCCTACCATGTCAGAGGTCAAGACCGACCAACAATCGAGATTCCTGCGTCCCAACCGTACGATACTGGATTTTCTCCTGTCTCCCCTAACCACTCTCGTGACAGATTGAGCGCTCATGCATCAGAGTCTAAAGCGAGAAGAGCTTCGATTCCTGATCGTTCGCCATTGCAAAAGCTTGAGGTAAAGTTGGATGATATAAGCAAAGAGGAGAAAAGGTCAAGGGTCGAAGAAGCGGAACATCAAGCTCGGCAGAGGAGAGAGGCTGCGCGAAATCCCCAGCAGAAGTTCCAGGATGCTGCAAACCGTTTGGCACAGCCACGACGGGTGTCGGGTCCGCAATCAGAGCGAGCAACTACGCCACCGAGAAGAACAACGGATGAGACGAGAAACGTCTCGATGCCAAGTGCCGGCCTTATCGATGCCAGTCATCCGGAGAAAGTGGTGAAGGACTTTGGGGGCCAACCGTGGGATCCTAAAGCGCACCGCCAGGTTCACCAGCAACAAGTGAAGCGACCACAGCAAACGCGCTACTACAATTCCGAATCGAGGCACAGGCGTCTCTCTGTTGCTCAGCAAGCGCAGCTCCAGCAGCAGCAGATTAGGGATCCTGCGCCTTACCAAGACGTCACGGGGGGAACTGTACAACGAAGCTCAAGCAATTCAAAGTATCGTCATCGCGCTCGCGACGCTGGCTTTGCGGGCGCAGCAGCGGCGGCCGATGTTGGGTTGGATGAGACTACAATAGGCAATAACGTTGGTGGCCCACCGGTATCGCCCAACAGCACATCGAGTGTGGGTAGAAGCAACAGTCTGTTGAGCCGCAGTGGCTCCAAAAAGCTCCAGAAGAGATCGACCGCACAAGCTGCACCCGACCATACGAATGGCAACTGGCATTCCAAACGCGCATCGACGGCCCATGAGCAGCTTCGCACGGACCGTACGGGTAGCACTGGAGGCGTCAAAGCGGCGAGACAGCATCAAGAGCCGGACGTCCTACCCAGAGATGAGGTGGACAGGGGTAACGAAGCAGTGCCCAGATACGAGGTGCCACCCCAAACGGCCGGCGCGGTGCACGCGAGGGAGCAAGTCGGATTCGGGAGTGAGGATCCTGCTGTTATGGCCCCAATCGAACACCAAGGCCATCACCGTCGAGGAGTGCGGAATATGCTCCACAGGCATCGAGAAGTGGAAGAAAGAAGATACGAAGCACCAAAACCATTGGACGAGTGGAGGCGAGCGGGTACTGCTAGGCTCGGAAGTGATGATCTAGCGCTTGAGTCCGACTCCAGCAGTGAAGAAGCAAAGACAGCATGGTGGGATCGCGGTGGCCCTGAGCGAAGAAGCAGCGGATCGCAACAACCGTCCGCTTACGATGGAGCGTACGAGGAGCGAGCTACCGAGACCTCGTTCCGACCGCCTCTCTACCTCAAGTGTGGCCCGATTCTTCGTTACACTGGCCTTAGACGAGAACGTCCATCCCGCGCAGGGGTCAATGGAGCTATCACACCCGACCGCGAGATATGGAGAGGTAGTGTGATGATTGTAACGACTGATGCACAATCCTCCTACGAAACCCCACCAATTCTTCGCCTTTTCGCACAACCAATGGATTTGTTGCCTCCACCTACCAGAGTCGCTTCCGCGAGTGGTCACGAGCCTGCGGCAGAGCATGTTGATTCTTTGGCAGGTCAGATGAAGGTCGGAAGAACAGGTATGACGTTGTTTGTCAAACCGGCCGAGGAGTTGCAGCCCGAAATCGATCTTTCCAGAATCGAGAACGAGCATGGTTTGTTTGAGTCAAGTCGAAGACCGCTACCAAGTGGCACTGCTGCTCATCGTGAAGCCCAACACGACCGCAACGCTTCCTCGCATGGGAAGTCACGTATGCGCAAGAAGGATGGGGAGAAGCTAGGCAGATATCGAGAAGTCAAAGCTGCTCGCCTGCACGCAGAACGAGGCGTGACCTTCTGGCGTTTCAACCTCGAGATCGACCTTGGTCACCGCCAAGCCAGAGTGGCCTACCGCATCAATCGAGGTCCAGCGATTGGTTTCTGGGTTCCCGGGCGGAGTGAGACGATGAATGTTATGTTTCACAGCTGCAACGGCTTCAGTCTCAGTGTCGACTCCAATCTGTTCTCCGGGCCGGATCCAATGTGGCGTGATGTGCTGAACAACCATCAGTCGCGGCCGTTTCATGTAATGCTAGGCGGCGGCGACCAGATATACAACGATGCTGCTATGAGAGACACGACGTTATTCAAAGAGTGGTTAGCCACGAAGAATCCGGCTCATAAATACTCGGCACAATTCACGCTGGAGTTGCAAGACGAGCTTGAAGACTTCTATCTCAATCGATATGCCATGTGGTTTTCGCAAGGTCTCTTTGGAATGGCCAACTCACAGATCCCTATGGTCAACATGTGGGACGATCATGTAAGAAGTCTCCGATCGCAGACGTGATTTAGACAGAATGCTGACTTAGGGACAGGATATAATCGATGTAAGCTTTACGCCGAGAAGCGTCGTTTTCCCGTTCCATCAAGTACGTGCTGACTGTGGACGTAGGGTTACGGCTCCTACCCTCATCACTTCATGAGTACCAACATCTTCACCGGCATTGGCGCGGTCGCATTCAAGTACTATATGCTTTTCCAGCATCAAAGCGTTCCGGATGAAGTTCAAAAAGACGAACCCTCTTGGCTCCTGGGAGCTTCTCCTGGGCCATATATCAACCAGCTGAGCCGCAGCGTCTTCATGTTCCTAGGCAGAAAGGTGGCTTTCCTTGGGTTGGACTGCCGTACAGAGCGAATGCGGGATGAGATCCTGAGTCAAGAGACATATGACCTGGTGTTCGACCGATGTCGGAGCGAGATCGTCAAGGGCGAGACCAAATATCTTGTGGTCTTGCTAGGAGTTCCAATAGCGTACCCTCGACTGAACTTCTTGGAGAACGTCTTGACGTCCCGACTCATGGATCCTATAAAAGCGCTCGGCCGAGCCGGGAAGCTTGGTGGCTTTATCAACAAGTTCGATGGCGGTGTCGAGATATTGGACGATCTTGATGATCATTGGACTGCGAAACACCACAAGGCTGAGCGAAATTGGTTCATTCAAGAGCTCCAGGAGCTGGCCGTTGAGAAAAGTGTGCGCGTGACCATACTGGGTGGCGACGTGCACCTCGGAGCTGTTGGACAGTTCTACTCAAACAAGAAACTTGGCATCCCAAAAGACCAAGACCACAGGTACATGCCCAATGTTATCAGTTCCGCTATTGTCAACACGCCTCCACCGCCGCTCATGGGCGATGTCCTCAATAAACGCAACAAGATTCATCACCTGGATGAAGAGACTGACGAAGACATGATCCCAATGTTCGACCACGACGTTGATGGCACTGAACGCAACAATCTCCATCTCTTGCCACGTCGCAACTGGTGCGCAATCCGGGAGTATATTCCAGGGGCGACACCACCAAGTACACCTCTTCCTATGGCGGGCCTGACGCCGAACTCGTACAGAGAAGGAGGAACCCCAGGGCAGCCACCTCAACGGCCTGGCCAGATGAGGCGGCGGACACTGAGTCTGACGAGAGCGCCTGGCGCGTTGGTGAGGAGACTCAGTAGGAGTGGGAGTCAGCGTGGCCCGCCGGTCTCGCTGAATCAAGAGCACACTCGGCCTTACAGTTCGCACGAGCCGGGACGACCCGATGACGGTGGAGCTGAAACTCCCCACCACGACTTTGCGAGCCGAGACAATGAAGCCACGGAAGGGTCGTACTTTCCTTCAAATGCTGGTAATGGCGAGCAGCAAGGACCAGTAGGACCATCGCCTTTCCATCGCCGCCCAACGACCATGGCTGTGAAGGCCGCCCGCAAAGCTGCAGACAAGAGTGGACCGCATGCCAATGCCGACCACGACAAAATACCGGGTCATATCGACCTCCAGTATGGCCTGGACATCACGCTCAACGTCGAAGTCTCACAGAAGGACCCGGCCGGTGTCACTGTTCCGTACAGACTACTCATTCCAGCACTGTGGTACGAGGGTCCCGGCGATGCGAATACAGCAAGGTTCAGGGGAAAGGGTGAGGAACTGTCGGACAGACTGGGTCTGCATGGCAGGAACAAGAGAGCGAGCCATGTGGAGAGTCCAAGGGAGTCGCCGGCACAGACGCATCAGGCCTTGCCTGGCCGTGATGTGGCTTACGCGGCTGGCGGTGGTGCTGCAGTCGCTGCTGGTCCGGTGACACGTGATACATTCACTTCGCAAATCCCAACTGCTCACGACACTGGAGCAAGAGGAGGGGCTGAAGCAATCGGTGCGTACGATGGCGTCCAAGATGAGTACCGCAGCGAATCAGGAAGCGAAATCGGCGATGCACGGAGATGGTACGATGAGAAGCAGGACCGCGAGAAGCCGTCTTTAATGGAGAGAATGGGCCTCACTCGCGGCGCAAGTACGAAGGGAAGAAGAGCGAGCGTGTCGAAGAGGGATTCGCAGCTATACCCGCAGGAACAGACTGAGGCTCAGCCCCAGCGTCAACCACAACATCAGATGCCGGAGAAGGCCTCCAGAGGACCTGCCATCACGGGCACTGCTGCCACCGCTGGCAGTGCTTTCGCTTCCCAGAACAGTGAAGCAAAAGCACCAGCGCAAAGGGCCGATTACGACGGCACTCACGCCGACGAAGATGACTACAGCAGTGTCTCAGGCAGTGAGATTGGTGGCGCACGCCAATGGCAAGACGAGAACCCAGAGCCCTCGAAGCGCTCCTTCATGCAGAAGATTGGTCTCAGTCGCAGTGGCAGCACGCAGGGCAGGCGAGGCAGCATCTCGACTGCTGAACGCCAGCCAGGACTGACGACCACACCGTTCGGCGCCCAGTTTCCGACGATGGCCCAACAACAGCTGCCGCAACAGCTGCCGCAACAGCTGCCGCAACAACAGCTGCAACAACAGCAGCAAAATCACCCGCCAGGGCCCTTCTCATCGACGGCCCCCAAAAGCGCGCCTCTCTCTCCGCCTCTTCGCAGTGCAAACCCTTACCCGCCCGTCTCGCTCCGCACCTACGACGGCGCGTTCGAGGACGCGGGCTACCGGCGGTATAGCAGCGGGATGGACCAGCCTCGCGTCCCGCACGGCGCCACTGGCAACGATGTCAGGTATCAGCGCGCCACCGAGTCCCACGCACGTCGAAGCAGCGGCGTTGGGAATCCGCCCCTGCAGCGAAGCGTCACTGGAGCAGACGCAGGTACAGGTACTGGTGCGGGAGCCAAAGCGCGCAGATGGTCCCTCTCAAATCTCGTGCAGCGCTCCCAGTCTCAGACCCGCACTCAGCCGCAGCCGCAGCCGCGCAACCAGCCTGAGGCAGGTTCTAGAGGCGACGAAGGCTACGGCCGCGAGCGCTACGGCTCCGATAGCCCTAGCGGTACTGACACCGACGGCGAGGGCAGCGGGAGCGATTACAGCTCCGACCTCAACGCAGGCGTTGGTGGCGGCGGCGGCGGCAGTGGCGGAGGTGGCGCTAAAGGCAGAGGTGATAGAGGTCGCGGTAGAGGGTATGCGGGCAGCGCACCGCCGGCGCGGGGCGTGAGAAGAGGCAGCAAAGCGGAGCAGTTTTTTGGCGTCGGCGTTGGAGAGGGACTAGGTATGGCTGGTGCAGGAGCAGGTGGCGGAATGGGGGGGGTAGGTGAGGGGACGGGAGAGGGGAGGAGGAAGAGTGGGTGGAAGATTTGGCGGTAGGTAAAGGGGCTTGGGTCTGGAAGGTAGAGGAACGTGGGACGGTAGGGAGAGGTAGGGGTGCGGTCGGGGCGGCAGACAGGTTGGAGGGTTGGTATAATGTGGCTGCATCGCAGTGGAAGACGGATTGGATTGGATTGGATTGGACTGGGTCGTCGGGATGGAGTGGCTGGCTCTGGACGATTCGATCGCTGGCTCGCTGCCCTATGTGTCCACCGGACACGGCTCTCACTGAAGTTTCCCATTCTTACGATTCCATACACCCCTTTTCACACGAGGCTGCCGCACAGAACAGCAGCAGAGTGGTAAGCCCCTCTTATCACATCACCACATCACCACATCATCACATCATCACATCATCGCATCGGCGCCCCTGCGTATTTCAGTTCCAGCCAACACGTCTTCTCCTCAGCCGCTGTATGCGATGCGAGGTTCACGACATCTGACCCTCGTAGTCTAAGTCGGGTTGCTTGTTTTTGACTACGAGCATTCTCGACTACAGTACACCCGGGCTGGGGTCTGCACTCCCCGTGCCCGACGCCCCGCAGCCGTTCGTTTGGGAAAGAGGTGCAGTACTTCCCTCAGCCGCCCTGCCGTCCTCGTCCCTCTGTCCTGTCCTGTCCTGTCCTGTCCTGTCCTGTCCCGTCCACGACCGTGCCGCCTGCATGGAGGGCCGCAGGATACTGACGGTGAGCGTCCCGTGGCCGAGAACACCAGTCGGCAGTCTGAGAAGAAGGAAGAAGCAACGCCGCCCTGCTCCCGTCCTTCCCCTGCCCCCTGCCACTTCCCTCTTCGCCACAGTACGGGCAGAGAGGAGTAGAGACAGACAGAGAGGAGTACAGATGGACAGGGGGGAGTGGGGCGCCGCACCGCCGATGACGGGGCGAGCTGCGCGTCGGAGGCGCGGGAGATGGCGATGCATGTGCGTGGCTGTCTGCGCGCGTGGCTGTCTGCTCATCTAGTTGTTCTGGTTGTGCGTAGTTGTACCGGCCCGGCAGGGGCGGTGTTTGTAGGTAAAGTGCAAGGAGTGGGCAGACCACAGCCGCAGCTCATGGGACGCCAGGATGTGTGATGGTTGAGGTATCCAAGCCTCTCCGTCCCGTGCTACGGCACACGGCGCTATGGCCGTGCCACTCTACGTCGAGCCAAGCTACGCCATGGTCCACTCCGAGCCATGTCATGGCACAACGGACCCAAACGCCTCCAGCAACCCGCACGCTCACTTCGCCTGCGCCTCCTCGCTCACCATATCCGCGACAAAGCGCTCCCACGTCTCGACGTTGGCCCTCCAGAACGCACAGTTTGCGTCGGCCAGCCCGCCCAGGCAGTCTCTGAACTCGACGGCCTTGATGCGCTCGAAGTCGGCGACCTCGCGCACGACCTCCTCGTCGAAGGCCTCGCTCGTCTTCTTGGCGCCCTCGACCTCGCCCTGCAGGCGCGCGATGGTCAGCTCGAGCTTGCGGACGCGGTCGCGCCGCGACTGCTCGTGGTCGACACCGCGCACGTCCTCGAGCTTGGCGCGGATGCTGCCCGTCAGGGAGGAGGGGTGCGCGCCGGCGGAGGCGAGGGCGTCGCGGTCGGCGACGCTGCGCTGCAGGTACGTGGTCAGGGCCTCGAAGTCCTCCTGCTTCTGCTCGCGCGTCTTGAGCAGGCTTTTCGTCGCGCCGACGTAGGCTTCCATGTCCTTGAGGCTGCCGAGATAGTTCTGGTCGGTGTATTCCTTGAGCGCCTTGAAGCCGTGCGCGGTGGTGTTGACGCTGGCCGCGAAGGCCGTCACGGCGGCCTCGACGCCGGGCTCAAGCGTGGCGAGTTTCTGGAACTGCGCGGCCAGGTCGGCGTAGTCGGCTTCGAGATCGCCCTCGCGGCGCGCGACCTTGGCGACGATCTTCTCCACGTGCCCGAGGTCTTCGTCGAGCTTGTCGGCGCGCTCGCGCACCTCCATGAAACGCTTGTCCGGCTTGTGTGCCTTGGAGAAAGCGTTGAGCAGGGAGTCGGTGAAAGTTTCGAGGACGCCGCCGCTGCTTTGCTCGCTTGACAGGGAGCGCGAGGGACGCGACTTCATCGTCATGTTCCAATCGGAACTTTCGAGGAAGAGGAGGAGGAGCATGGCGCGGCGGAGGACCGGGTGCAGGGTGAGGCGTTTGATGAAGCGGTGGAGTGAGTGAGCGCGTCGTTGGATGAAGCTCTCGTTGAAGCCTTGACCGCGAGCGTAGGAGAGGTTGTGTTTGTCTGGCAGTGGTGGGACGGCACACTGGGGGTACTCTTTGCAGAGGGTGTTGTAAAGAAACACGAAGTCGGAGTAGCGGCGGCGGACGGAAAATTCGGACTGCTGGAAGGAGCTGAAGTCTGACTGTGAAACGTTCAGCAGTCAGACGGTAGATCAAGGACGCGTAGTGCTTCGTCGTTGGCACTCTGATGGGGGAATGATGGCTTCATCACTTACATGGGTGGTGACAAGGTAAGAGACATACGCATCCTTCGACCCCTCGCCCTCCTTGCGCGGACTGTCAATAGAGACATCCAGCCTGCCCTCCTTCCCAGGCCCCGCCAAATCCTGCGCATCGGCATTGCGGCCAGCCTGCGGCCAGGCAGAGCTGGCGAAGTCATTGCTAGGGTTCATCGCACCCTCTGCCGCAAACGCCTCGTCCCGTAACTCACTGCCGAGTCCGTAGGCGTTGTGGAACTTCCGGGCTTCGGACAGCTGCCTTGCCAGTTCGAGACCAACCGCTCGCTCGTTGCCGGCGTCGCTCTGCGGGAAAGTGTGGGCTGAATCGAGCTCCACGAAGTCCTCTGGTCCGCTCTGTGAGGGAGAAGGGGCGGCGTCGATACTGCCTGCACTCGGACGTGAGACTGGTGCCTGTCCGGCGTGTTTCTGGGCTTCTGGGCTCCTCTGGAAATACGACAGCAAAGCAGAGGTGAAGCGGGTGCGCCTGTTGGTGTGCTTGCGTGCGAGAGGAGCACGCTTTGGTGAGGCCGGCGGGCTGGCTTGCGAGCCTTCTGCTACGAGGGTGTCGTCGTCGCTGCTGTCGTGCTGAGGGAAGGCTGGCCCGCTGAACAAGTAGAAGTCGCTGTCGGCCTCGAGCTCGTCGAACGCTTCGCTCAGTGGAGAGGCACTCGCCCTTGCAGCGTCGCTGGCCGCCGATTCGTCCACAGGCGCGGAAGCTTCGGCCCCCGATTTCTGCTCGGCGGACGTCGTCGTGGGCGGGCGCGACGACATCGCCCGAGCAATGGAAGTCAACTGAACGCGACAACAAGTACTATGCGACACTCGTTTGATGCTTCTACGCCCCCGAATACTACAGATCTACTCTTCGACGGTGACGTGTGGTTCTACGTAGAGTCCATCAAATGTTAGCAACCGCCTACTATGGCAGCAGATGGTTAAAGGTGAGGGAACATCTTACCGCTGCACTACTCTTCCCTACTCCTCCCTCCCGAGTCGTGAATATCCAGATGCGTGAGTCTCGTTCGTCGTATCAGGAAGCCGGGTATGTAGCTTTGCTCGCCGAAGTACAATCCAAGACTTCGATTCACTCCGTACGTGGTGGTTTGGATGCAAAAGTGATCAAGCTTTGTTGATGCGAGATGTAAAGTGAAGTCTCAACTACCTGTCACATTTCTGTTCAGACGAGTCCGTGCAGATCCCAATCGTAGTTTCTCGCTCGAAGGTTTAGAGCAATCGTGCAGTAGCTGAGATTCAAGCTGCTTGTGGGCACCCGGATACACTCAATGGCACACGGAGCAAGCTCTCATCTTGGGGAAAAGGAATGAAGACGCTGGCCATTTCCTATACGTATTGACAGCAGCAGGAAGACGTAGAAGTCAACCCCGCTATCGCTCCGTCTTCACGACCAGTAGATCTCCCCTCGATCTGATCCCGAATGTTCCTCATGCGATTCGAATCGCTCCGATTGGGATCACTCTAGCCCGCAAACGTGGGAGGGCTCCTCCTGGTAGAAGTTTCTCTCCGTCTTCCTTAAAACTCCGGTCAGCAATGCCTAGAGCTCAGAGACACGGTCGTAAGAAAGGATTACAAGATCTCGCACATCCAGAACTTGAAGCGGGAGTTCCTTCGCACAATGATGCGCGCTGCATCTACAGTCCCAAGACACAATGCCTTGCCATCACTAGAGGGCCCCACTTATGGCTTGCTGTTCCAGCCCGGGTTTCATGTATTCGTTCAAATCTACTTCGATCCATAAGCAAAGCTTGTCCATCTATCGATCACAGGATGTGCATCCCCAAATTCAGTTCTCTATGTTGTAATGGTATTGTGGCAACATCAGATAATGAGACTGTTCAACCACATGCGTCTAAAATGCCGATCCCTATCGCGTAAGAATTGTTCATCTCCGGAGTAGACATGGTGTTTCAAAAGCATTAAGGCTCCACGAAGACATCATCGAAGAACATAACAACCTCCACGTCGGACACTCCAGATGGCCATCGCATTCATACACATGCGTACTGCACACCTCACCCTTCCTCCTCCTCTTCCTTCCCACCCCCTCGCTTCCTCAACGTCTCCACTCCGTAACACAGCGCAGCTACTCCCTTGCCCCCTCTCTCCGGCCCTTCGGCGCTATTCGCCGCCTCCAGCAGCGCCGTCGAGCGCTCGTCGATGCCCCAGCGTTTGACTTCTGGGTCTTTGCACAGTGGTAGACTGAGTAGGCGCTGCGACGTTGGCTCTGAGCGCGGTTGGCTGGTGGAGCCAAGGGCGTGCATGTTGTCGACTGATACAATCAGAGAAACTTCATTCAGGCTAGAGAGGTGTTCGGCCGATGTGGCGGACACGGGTGTGTGGATAGCAATGTCGAGCAGGTTGCCGGGTAAGGCCGTATATTCGAGGTCGGGACGGCATTGGTACTGCGCCACGAGCTGTGAAATGGGAACGTGGAAGAGTGCAGGAACGCCCTCCAATGCTATGAGGAGCTGCGACTACACAGACAGAGCTGTCAGTAATATCGCCCAGCCGGTGTGCATGGTGCACAAATTGCTTACCTCGTGCGGGTGTGCCATATGGCATGCCCACAGACCCGAGACCGCAACAGTGTCGCTGGCGTCCCGAAGAGACGCGTCGGACGTTCGGGGTATCAGTCCATCTTGCCTGACCGCGACAAGTAGGTCTTTCAGGTCGAGCTTCATTTCCAACTCGCCGCGCACCCAGTCCCAGACGCCCAGCCAGTCGTTCCCACCGCCGCTGACCAGCAGTCGGTCGTTCACAATGCAGAGCTTGCTCACGAATTCTGTATGGCCGAGGCAGTAGCCCTCGATGACGTGGGTTTGGGGCAGGCCTCTCGACACACGTATGTGCTCGTCTCGGTCGCTTGTTAGGATATAGTTCCTTGGCTTGGCGTTCGGCTCGTCTGGCACAACAGTCGCAAGAAGGAGATCGGTGAGCATGGACACGTGGCCGAGGAGCAGAGTGCTCTCGAACTTGGGCGGCTCTTTCGTCTTCGCGTGCAGGTCCTTCTGCTTCTGCTGGGCTTCAAGCGCCTTTAGGTTCCGACCGGTGTGGACGGTCAGGTTGGTTGCGGCTGGTACGAAGGCCTTTCTGGGCGCAGCTTCCGCTCTTTCTGGAACGAGTTGACTTGGATCCTTATCTTCTGGGAGCAGCGGAAGTGAGTAAACGTCTCCATGTTTGTCGCCAAGAATGACGGTCTGGTTGTCAGGAGTTACGGCAATGGCGCAGGGGCGTTTAGGCATGCATCTGGGCATAGTCAGCTCAAGTCCACGATAAAGTAGGGATTCGTTGTACCTCTCACTTAATTGGGTCAGCTGGCCAGTGGGATCAATAGCAAAGACACGGATGCATTTGTCCTCCCCAGTGGCGGCGATCACGTGTTTGTGATCGTGCGAAGTGGTAAGCTGGATAACATTGGGTTTCGTCTCCGTGCTTTGAGCTATCTTTCTCTTTTTGCCGGGTGGTCCTTCTGGCGTTGACGTCTCCCGAGTCTCGTGCTGAGCCTCGTTCAGTCTGGGTCTACGTTATATAGTGCTGCAGTCCAAGACCTGCCAGATGAACAATCAGCTCCATGTTGTCAAAACAACATACTCACCAAAGATCCACTTACTTACCGCAGGACTACTCTCCTCGTCAGGCCACGACGAGACGATGCTGCCGTTCTGCAGGTTGACGGACGATATCTTGGGACCACTTGCTGCCAAAAGCATACCAGAACCATCACCGCCTACCGGGTGGCAGACACAGATACATTGATACGGATGCTGCATGTCTGTCTTCGTAGCTGCTCACCTTCAATCAGAAGTTTTCAGACACTCACTCCAGAGGTGAGGTCGACCACACGCTAGGGCTCCAAGCGCTAGCGTCTCGCACACGACAGCAGGCGGGAATTTCGCAACGTCGGACTTCCTCTCGATCATCAACACATCTCACATCCAAGATCAAGTCCTCAAAAATCCTGTATCTCTCGAAGCTATGGGGGGCAAATCCGCAAACAAGTCCGTCTACTTCGACAAGCTGAAGGGCCTCCTCGAGGAGTACAAGTCCATCTTCATTGTCTCCGTCGACAATGTCTCGTCTCAGCAGATGCACGAGATCAGACAATCGATGCGCGGCGACGGCGTCGTCCTGATGGGCAAGAACACCATGGCATGTTGGACTGTGATGCGGAGGAGATGGCGGCACAATTGCTGACTTGCGCGCTGAAAGGTCCGCCGTGCCATCAAGGGCTTCATTGGAGACTTCCCCGAGTACGAGCGCCTCCTGCCTCACGTCAAGGGTACGAACCACGAGACCGTTGCGGGGAAAAGGAGCTGAACCATCACAACAGGCAATGTTGGCTTCGTCTTCACGAACGGCGACCTCAAGGCCACCCGCGAGAAGATCCTCAGCAACCGCGTCGCAGCTCCTGCTCGTGCCGGTGCTGTCGCTCCCGCCGACGTCTTCGTCCCTGCAGGTAACACCGGTATGGAACCGGGCAAGACCTCTTTCTTCCAGGCTCTCGGTGTCCCCACGAAGATCGCTCGTGGTACCATTGAAATCACTGCCGACCTCAAGCTCGTCGCTGCCAAGTCCAAGGTCGGTGCTTCCGAAGCCACCTTGCTCAACATGTTGAACATCTCGCCCTTCACCTACGGTATGGGTATCTCGCAGATCTACGACCAGGGTCAGACCTTCGCTCCGGATGTTCTTGACATCGAGGAGAGCCAGCTTCTCAAGGCTTTCACCTCGGCCATCAACACTATTGCGACTGTCTCCCTCGCGATCAACTACCCCACCCTTCCGTCCGTCATGCACTCTGTTGTCAACAGCTACAAGAAGGTCTTGGCTATTGCCGTTGAGACTGACTACGACTGGGAAGGCATTGAGGAGCTCAAGGACCGCATCCAGAACCCCGACAAGTACGCCTCCGCCGCTCCCTCTGGTGGTGCCGCAGCTGCCGATGCTCCAGCGGAGA